>VWZY01005813.1:875019-930507 GCA_013399075.1 Chloroceryle aenea
ATTTCCATCCTTCTTCCCAATTTTAGATACAAAATAGCTAATTCAACAAGAGATATCATGTGAAGCAGGCTGAGAATGTACAATTAATTTATCCTCTTTTAGGAAGGCGGGTCAAGTAATGACAGTTCCCTACTGTGTGACAGCATCTGAACACTATACGTACCCCTTTTTAAGGATATCGGGAATATAGAAGAAAAAATAGCAATACATGTTAGTTATTTTTAGACTGTGTCTAGTACTTACTGATCTGACACTGCAATAAAGTATGATTTGAGAATATCTGCAACGGAAAGTATAGTAAGCTCTACAATAAGCTAAAAGGCAGAAGTTTAAATGTAATTCATTTTCTGTTTAAAGATGATGTTTAACAAATCATGCTGCAGGCATGAAGAACCACAAAACGTTCACACAGTATTTTCTTTTATTGGAAATTAAGTCATCTCCAACACTGGTTAGCATTTTGCTACTGATACCATAAGTTAGCTGTATTACGGTAGGAATTTTATTAAAACTTAATGCTACAGGATGTAACTTCTTCAATTTACTGTTATAATAATGTTGGAATTCGTTTTAGAGATATTTTTCTTACAGAGGCACACATAGACTGCTTACATGGCCCATGGAGCAAGTATCTCCGTTATATCCTCTTAAAATATTAGGCAAGAAAGCTAAGAAAATCACTAGTTCTCCTTTTCAATCACTCTTTCATAGCTCCAAAATTATTTTGTCCTGTATGCCCCAGCAATATGGAAAATGGGAACACGCAAGTTATTTTTTCCAAGTCTTGAAACCTACTTTTGCGAATGCAATGTACATATAGTACTGACCAACAGAAATTTCAATCATCAGATGCTTTGAAAAGTAATAGTTATTTCTGGCAAAGCCTCTCAGTGAAACTATGTTTATGCCTCTGAAATGAATCAGTTCATATGGTCATTAATTATAATTTCTATTGTCCATGAGAACCCAGTCTTGCCTTGAACTTTTAAAAACTGTTTTCATTAACCACAATTTCCACACTGAATATTCCACTAGGATATGACAAATGCAGCCTACCTGTGAGATCAGTTCCTTCTGGAAAGATGAGGAGTTGCAGCGGTTCACGAATGTCACAGAAATAATTCAGCATTTTTTCAAAGTGGTTCTTGTCATCTTCCCACTTTCGCTGAATGAAAACAAAGGCAGCAACCTGCATTGCCCAGCCTAAAGTTTTAAAAAATATATCTTTAGTAACATTTCACTCTGATACATCCACAGTGTCCATTATTACAAAATATTTTAGAAGTTGTGTGAGACACAATGTTTCATCTGCTGCTGCGTTATCCCATCTTTGATTAAGGTCACTCAGTTATCCTGTAAAAGGGGTTTTGGATCGGAAGCATAATTATGCATAAACTAACTTAATCAAAATAAATTTGGAATGGCTACAGTTTTGCAAACTCAAGTTACCAGAGTTAGTAAAGTTTTCCAAAGAGCAAGAATAGGGTCAATGCTGTCATTAAAAGAGGTTGTAGCTTGGTGGGTGTCAGTCTCTTTTCCCGAGGAACAAGCGATAGAACAAGAGGAAACAGCATCAAGTTGTGCCAGGGGAGGTTTAGGTTGGACATTAGGAAAAACTTTTTCACCAAAAGGGTTGTAAAGCACTGAAACAGGCTGCCCAGGGAAGTGGTGGAGTCACCATCCCTGGAGGCATTTAAAAGACGTGTAGATGTGCACACAGGGACATGGTTACGTGGTGGACTTGGCAGTGCAGGGTTAACGGTTGGACTTGATGATCTTAAAGGTCTTTTCCAATCTAAAGCCAAAGTAAAATCTGTGATTCTATGAGGTGAAGCATTTAAAGCCATGGCCCTGAACGTAACATCCTTAATCACTGCAATACGGATTTAGTCTAGAGAAGACACTGTCCCTACAGTCAAATATCTCAGCAATGCACTGCAGGAAAAAAGAAAGCTGTATTACACAGATAGTTGCCTTAGGAGTGCATGTTAACCATGTGCCTTGTGCAGGAAATACCTGTTGCTTCAAGTGCTTTATTACATGCACCTTCTTATAATTTTCATTACTAATAGAAGAAAATATAAAGTTGTTTCTTACACTTGACTATAAAAAAATGTGATGTATGACTGTTTGTTTGTATTACTACACATGACAACTGTGAAGATTTGCAGTCTGACATCAAAATGAGAATGTAATACAGTTAAACAAATGAAGCTGCTGCTGAGCCTGCAGCTCAGGGGTCACACACCATTATCTTCAATAAATGTTCTCAGCTTTTTGTCACAATTTAGTACACGGTGTATCACATAATATTAGAAGTTCTGTCCGCTAGTTCAGACAGCAGGATGAAAAAATCAAGGCTGCAATTCCACCACATGCCCATGATACTCCCTTCTTAAGCAGTGCTCAGAGAAGCATGACATTCCCTTACTACTGTAGTACGCTAACTTGCATTTCATCAGAAAACTTGCAGATAGATACTCCACATCAAAAAGAAAACACCACAGGTTCCCACTCTCCTCTTTGCTTAGTTTTACCTTTACTGGTCACCTATAGAATGTTATTCTTGCACTTCAGCTCCTCTTTATAGGAGTTCTTGTCTATTCTGTTTGTGGCAATATCTTAGAAGGAGCATATTCTAGACCATCATTTTATTAAAGTCAGCAATCTTTAAATCAACCTCCTCAGTTAGTCAGCCTGTATAATGCATTAACCAAGCTGCAAAACCTCTTCAGTGTTAGTGAGGAATGTCAATTACATTGTTAAAAATTTGCAACCTGTATCATAGGGTAGATAGCTTTTATTTTTAAATGAACTGAGCAAATGGAGAATGCATAACTAACATGCCTTCTGCAGTCTGGACCTAATGAGTCTCAAACATTCGGATAATGAATGATATTCCGATAACTGAATACCGGAAGCAGTTATACGAATTAAGAAATGCTCAGAATGCAGTCTCAGCAAAGCTCTTCAAATTTGCACGCTGTACTTGTTAAAAACCCTCTGTAAGCAAAACTAAACTTTGACCACAACATTTTACACGTACCTATGCACATATCACATTCTCACACATGCGGTGTCAAGAGCTATCAGTACAGCTTTATTAATAGAGGCTATCCATGTGTAAATCAATCATTTGCAGGAAAAAAATAAAGGTCTACTTTAAAATAGCTAAAAATAGCTTATATAATTTACTTATGCTTTCTTCTGGCATTTAATCATCCCCTACTGCTACAATACATTTCACTACAATGGTGCAAACCCATTATTTTTAACTGTACTAGTCAGGGTTTCATTTTCACACTTGTCATCGTTATGTAAAGAGATCTTTCAATACCAAATGCTGTCAAAAAGCAAATGGTGCCAAAGCATTCGTCTCCTCTAGAATATACATGGGAGTAGAATGAAGCTGTATCAGGGGGAGTTCAGGCTGGGTATTTGAAAAGGTTCTTCACTGAGAAAGTGGCCGGTCACTGAACAGGTTCCTCAGAGAGCTGGTCACAGCAGCAAGCCCATCAGAGTTCAGGAGCATCTGGATGATGCTCTTTGTCATATGGTTTAGTTTTTGGCAGCCACGCAATGAGCTGGGAGTTAGACTCAATGATCCTTATGAGTACATTCCAACTTGAGATATTATATGGTTCTGACATCTCATCTAAAATCGAATTCATAAAAATGGGCAGATCAGATTAAAGTAAAAAAGCCCTCTAAGCAGAAACAGAGATACCTTGCACCATACCATTGACAACTGACAATATAGATGCTTCATGGGACAAAATAAAAATACACAGAGATAGGGCAGTTGTGCTGTGGTTTTGGTGTTTCCCAGTCATTCTTACCTCTCAACCCAGACCTTCTGTATGCTTTATGTACCCTAGACACTACAGCTAAATTAGTTTATGCAAAAACTGGTCTGTGGTAATCTATTTTATTGTATGGTACCACACATCAGACCCAAATTATTCAGTCCTTGTGTTCTCATTGCAGCAGAATCCATAGGCAGAAAGAAGGGAAACAAGAAGCAAAAATAAATGCTTGCTTGGGAAACCTTTTGATACCTTCCCAGATTGGCAACTTCTTAAGGAAGAGTGATTTTGGTACATAAAGGAGGGAGCATGGAAAAAACCTCACTGCCAGAACCTACCCTCTCCCCTACCTTTCTTCATGGAGCAGAAGGCTTTAAATTATCTGGAATCTTGCATATAAGCTCTAGCAATCATTCTTGTAACAGCACTGTGAACATCAAATCACAAAAACCTTTAGCTACTAAGAAAGCTGCTACTTGGGTGACTTGTATTTTACCTGACTAAATTGCCTTAAAGCAGAGGATATAATGCAGCAGTTTCCCATTCCTGCCCTAAGTTGTGGTGTTATATACACGCTATGAAAAATTAAACAGAGGCAGTAATGAAATGACAGGAGGGTGTCAGAGATGGGGAAAGAAAGTAAGTGAGGGTAGATGGGAGGCATCCAGTTTTAAAAATAAACAGCACATTGATTTTCAGACCTTTCCAGTAGATAACATCCAGTATTGGGGAAGAATTTTCTATCTTTAAGTGTATATCTAATTAGATAACACAGCCCTGACTGCTCAAATAAGAACAGATAATCTGTCAGATGATTAATAGTAAAGGCTACAGGTTTCCTTCTCACTTAGCCCAGTACAGCACATCGTGCCAAACTATTTTACCATGTATGAAAGTGGAAGTGTTTTCCACTTCTGCTCAAATTTTAAAGCCCCCAGGGAAAGGCTACGAAAACATGAATTCCTGCCTTCAACTAAAAACCTGGTCCATGCTCTGAGCAGGGAGAATGTCTGCTGTTTAACATGTATCACCATCCCACCAGAGTCAAGCAGGAGAGGATACCCAGCAGAGACTTGCAGACACATGCCTTTGAACACAGCGAAAGCAGCTCTCCCTTCGATTTCCATTCCATAGTGTCTCTGCTGGAAAAACAACACTTGACAAGTCCGAGGCATGACATGGGATCCAAATGGGAATGCACAGAGAAACTGAAAGAATTCAGTAAAGCAACGGGCAAAATGAAAGGTTTTGCTAGGCAGCAAGGTTTATGAATAAGCAGCAGAAAGAAGTTACCATCTCATGCACAGCCTGCTGTAAGACACATTCTTCAGTTAATTATTGTTAACTTTAGATCCATGTAATGTTCAACAAAAGTAATTGTATTTTGCTTTTATGTTTGCACAGCCTTTTTCTTTTCCTGGGCAACAGGAATTTTCCTAGCAAAGGCAGCATTTACTTGACAGGGGAAAAATAGTTGCCTTTTGATTTTCAGATTCTTGAGAAATCATCAATTACAAAAAGGTGGCAGAGAATCAGTGAGGCTAAAGAAATCGTAACAGTATAATTCAAATTCTTTGCTAAAATAGTCTTCCCGCAGGAGCTGACATTTCAGATAACTAACATTTCTTGGAAAAGTATACAAAAAAGCATCATACTCTACAGCTCTTGTCCAAATTTGAACAAAAGCAATGCAAAAACTACTAGGTATAGTAGCTAGGCACATCAACCTTGAAAACAACTTTTCAGAGCTGAAAAGAGTAAAAGGTAGCTTCAAATCTCAAGTAACATAGATGCTAATAGTATGTATTCTTATCAGGACATAATTTTACACAGAAAAAAGTTACACTTAAGAAAGAAAGCCTGATATTGAACTAAAGAAATGTGCTGTACATAAGAATTTCCTTACTGCCTTGCAGATAAAGCAAGTTACAACTTATGGAGGTTGAGAATTTGCACGTTAAAAATCCTAGCTACAAGTATAAAGCATTTTTCCACCAAGTATAAAGAATTTTTTCCACCCCAAATTCCTTTAAAAGAAAATAACACTTGAAGCTCAAAGTGTGTTTTCACTGCAAAGGTAATTTGGGAGTAAGTAGATACCCGGGTTGGAGGTGGCAATTAACAAAAGAGAGGAAGTAATGAGTTGTGCAAAATAGTCTGATTGATTTTGTATTGCAGTTACAAGCACATTTCCATAAGTATCTCAGAATTTAGAAATTCCCCCCAAAGTCATCTCTCAGTAAGAGGAATATTATAGCTGATATTGAAAGCAAACATACACGCATCAAGAAAATGCTATCTGTTTATTTCCTATAGCAATGTAACAGAATAAGTAATAATACTACCACTCCTCTCCCTGCAAACAAATTAAATAAATGATCCAAAACTATAGCAAGAAGTAGGAAAGTAGAAGGCCTAACTATGGGATATGATTATTCTATTCATTCATTCTCCCTCTTTCCTTCCACTGGAAAATTCACTGTTTTCTTCATAGCATTATCTTGAACACCATTTTTCAGCATGCCCATGTTCAACAGGGAGTCCTGATCAGGATTTTTCAGGCAACAGGAAACCAGATTCCTAAGCATGTGATCCCACTGTATACAAATAACTGGGTCCATCAACAGTTTGTTATTCCAAGTGTATTGCTGCATAATATATCCAAAAGGCAACGACCACACAAATCTGAATGTTCCTTATTTGAAAGATCTATAGGTACTGAATAGATGTTAGCACACAGAAAATCACACAGGAAGACAGGGTTTAAAGCTACTATGTATATATAAACTGTAAGGTTTTTATCAGTTAGACTGCTAAATAGGTTTCTTCAAATTCAATTAGAATCACCCATTTGGTTTTTTGATTGTTTTCGAGACAGTTTTATGTCCAATAACCCAAAGAAAATGGAAAGATTTTTCAAAATTAATGCAATGATTTGAGTGTGAAAGTTATGAAAATAAAGAAAGGCTTCTTGAAATCTTGTAAAGTACAATGTCTGCTCCTTTTTTTTTTTTTTTTAGTCCACATTCATTTGCAATGATGCAGTTAATAGGAATATAATGAATGGAACAACTACCCCTTGGTTTGGTGAATTCTTTGAGCAAATTATAAAACTATCTAAGAGATAAAATTCACAAATAGAGATCCTTATCAGCTCTCCTAATTTTATACTGAAACATCTGATTCAGTCTACTTATTCATTTGACTTAACTTATTTGTAAGGTGCCTATTTAAACACCAGCATGCTTTTCCTATTGTCTTGCCCTGCCAAACTGAACATTAATCTACATCTGTTTTTAAATTTTTACAGTCACATTCACTTTATGTTCAGATTATTTACTTTATACACATATATACCACATAGTCTACTTTTCTCATGGATAGAATATGATCTCTTCCACTGTATATGAAGCCTAAACTTTTTTTTCCTACAAAAACAATTAAGCAACAAACAGCAATGTCACAAACACGGAATTTTAAGGTAATTGGGGGTGGGGGGAATTCCAGTCTTGCTCTGATCGGCTTTACCTCTGATTTCCCTGTAGTTCTCATACATTTGTTTCAATACCAAAATATTCTAAATTTTCTATGTAAATCATTCAATTAACATTTCCTGTATTTCCTTCGCCCTGCTTCATCCTCTTGTGGCAGAATACCATTATATGCCAGTAGAAACCTCTGCTTTAGCATACTGTTTATTTATAATGCAATTAGAAACTTCTTCAAAGAGTGTTTACAGTACAAGGTTTACTTGTCAGGACAATACAATGTTGTCAAAAAACTAGCCAGATGCAATGGCCTATGTCTCAGCTATGAAAATTTTACTGTGAAACCTTCCAGAAAGGATGTACCATTGAAGAACTGGTCCCTCTCAGCTAGTAGACATACACACATATACACAAGTGTGAAAGTACATAGGAAAAAAATCATGACAGAAATAGAATATATCCATACAGAAGCATACCATGGTCTTGAAAAGTATTCTTTCAATATTCAATCCCTTAATCATGGATCAGAAAGATGCTATTTGAATACATCAGACTTCAATATTCATTTTATTTCCTAAATGGTGTCATTTTTATATAATATGGACAATCAGCTGATTAATTCTACCACTGTATTAGCACTACTTACACAAAATCTTTGTGCTAAAAATGCTATAAATGCTGTTAAGGAACATTAAACTTATTCAATTACAATATCCGTCTTAAAAATAACACTTCAAATTTGATTTTATGTACTGTGTAAAATCAGAGTAACTTTAACATTACTCAAAACTAAAGCAGAGGCTTAAGCCTCTAGGATGTCTGGGAAGCTGCTTTTTCCAATTAATTTTAAAAATACATAAATACAGTGAAACATTGCATAAATACCTAAATATTAAAAAAAAAGATGAGTCTTGCCCAAGACATATCTGGAGAAAAGCCCTATGTCATTCCAGAATCTCCAAAGATAGTAAAGAAACAACCTCTGGCTTCTATATCATGGGGAAGTGAAAAAAACTAAAGAAAGGCATTTGAAAATAGTAGGGTGCAGTGCAAGTCACTCCTACAAATGTGTCATCTTTACTGCAAGTCAGAAATTGTGAGGTATTTTACAGTTTGACACCTTTTCGGTAGGCCTGCAACCTCTTTCAGATGCTTCATTTCTTATGGGAGGACCATGAAAATAAAGAGTAGTAAAAGGACTGGAGACTCGCTGTCTAACAATGCTGCAGAAGAGGACTTTTATAATAAATGTCTCTGGCTGCACCCCTGAACTCTGGTCCCACAAAGGTGGGAGTTTCTTGCCCTCTACATTCAGATTCTTTTGATGTGGTCTTTAGAGAGGCAAAGAGGGAGAGGTTGGCGTGATTATTACACAGCTAAGATAAGGAAAGTTTAAAGGATAGTTGTTTTTCTTTTTCCCATGACAGAGTTGGGAAAATTTCTGTGGTATTCACACGAAAATATTCCTATTATGTCTTTCCTGGATTATCAAAGACAAAAGCCAGCTGGGAAACAGGCACCTAAATCTTTTCTTCCCCACAATAAATATGCATGTAGAGTTATAGGCGTTTGTCTCTCCAAGTATAATCCTTCCCTCCCTTCTTCAAGAGAATCTTGTGTATCTTTCTTCATCAGAAACAACTGTTGGAATAACAATTGTCCTTTCCGTTAGAGAGCACACTTCCCGACTTCTGCTTTAAAAGTCATATAGGATAACAACTGAGGTAATTAAGTGTGGCAGCTCATAATTGAATTGCTAGAAGAGAAAATGTCACAGCTCCTCAAAACTCTCATTTCAGCCTATTTTAACATAACAAAGATACTTGAGACACGAGCTATACTAGAAAGTTCAGGAGGTTACACTTCTAATTTTTAAACCAATATTCTCTATGGGTAAGAACTGAAATGCAAACCCAGCTATAACCTGAACAAAGATGCTTTATGCCGAAGTATTTATATCCCTACCTACAGAAGTAGCTGTGACAGCATAAACACTTCCATGCCAATACAAATGCACAGATTCCCTGCAGCGTGCTGCTTTAATGATACTCCAATTGAATTAAGTACTAAAATTTTCCAGGCTTAGCGACACTGATATTTTACTGCATGGTAGCAGATCCATCATAGCTGTCGGTGGGCATGCTCTTAGCCTGTGGCAAAGGCAGGATAATTTGAGTTGTTTTGCCCTGCTTCATTGAAAACTAAGATGACTCAAATTACTTTAAATTTGCTTCAGGCAAAGCTCGCACACATGGACAGCTGTAATGATGTGCGGTGTAAGATTGGTGGGACTAAGGCCAGTGCTGAAATAGAGCAAAAGCCCTTTTTTTATTATTTATTTTCTTTTCCCATGACAACACAACAAGGGCCAAACCTAACTTGGGTCTTTGAGAGCTACGACACCTGGACTGACCAGACAAATGAAAAACAACAACTAAAAATCTCCTACACCTTGCAGTCTCTTCAAGAGCAATGTAAGCCACAGAATAACTTGAATACAGAAATGAAGATCTGGACAGAGTTACCCAGTTATCTCTTCTCCTAACTACTCCAGGTCTGCTTGCTTTGCTTATTCTCCTTTTTTCTTTATCACGTTGTCCTTTCCTAACCTGTTCTTTTCCCAGTCCACATCAGACATAATTCCCTGCTTTTGTAGTCTCCGTGCGTCTTCTTAAAAATGGTTAAGACTTCATGATATGTCCATCAGCGGTGCCTGAAGCACTTGCATACTTTAGATTTGTACACTGAATGATGGTTTTACTTATCTTCTCCATCTGCTTGTAAGAAAAAGCAGGCTGAATATTAACTCAGTTAGCAGCCATGCACTGACACCTAACCCCTTTGGTTACCCTCTCTCAGATTTCCATCAATTTATCAAGAGTCCTCAAATTAAACCCAAATTTTAAGGTTTCTTTTTTTTTCATGTAGATATCAAGGCATTGCTAACAACTAAAATTCAAATATTACTACCAATAACTAAAATCCTATTTAATACAATAAACACATGTAAATTGCCCATCATTAAAATACATGTGTGTTTCCAGTGAAGTCTTACTGGTTCACATTACAACAAGATTTTTACAAATGAAACTATTAGAATAAAAAAAAAAAAGAATGTAACTAACTTCTAGTGATGATCTGACACTACTGTGTATGTTCCTTGGTACCTACTCAAATGCTATGTATTCCACAGCATATACTGAAGACAACTGCATCATTCTCTGTATCACTTCCAATGCTATTCCTTATTAATTGAGAAGAGGTGAGAATATACAAATTGTAGGTCTTTATCACAAGTACTGTAGAGAACTTGTATCATGTCAGACTACGCAGGAGACTGTCAATGCCATTAGAAATTTTCCTTGAAAACTGACACTGCAGAATGTGTCAGTAGTTTCTGATGATGTCAGATGAGAAACTGCAGCTACAGCTAAGAGCAGAGTAATGCTCCCACAAGACGCCAACTTTGGCAAGTTCTACTGAAATGCTGCAAGAATGTTTCTGAAATTGAGATTACCGAAACGTTAATACCTCTTTCTGAAAACTTTACTGCACACAATCTATCAAGGCAAAGCTATGATTCCAGGAAGAAAGGACCATCTGCTTTTCTTTAGGCTTCTTTTTTTAAGGCTCGCCTTTAATCAATTTAAAGTTTTTTCATACGCTGGAATGTAAAGAATTAATAACTTAAGAACGTGGTAAGTGGCTCGATGATTCTCCTTGAAATACTGACTCCTCTGATTTTAATTATAATAAACTAGAAAATAACTGCCTGCTTGTAATACAGACTCATTAAATCTGATACCTTTACACTTTTAACCTACAAAGGGGGCAAAAAGGACTCTGGATCTATCTGCATTCCAAGCTTTACCCTTCACCTATCGTATATAACATTCAGATCAGTATAATCTCCTATAAACCTATTTTTACACACCAACCAGGATAGTACTTGTAATAACAAAGGTGTAATACTCCCAAGGTTTTCAGAAACATGGAAATTAAAGGGTTGCATTATGAACCTTATCTTACACATCATTTTAAATTAAATGCTCATTAAAAAAAAAAGTCCCTTAAAAGATCAGAGGAAAAACTGTGCTGAAAGCAATACAGTATATTCATTCAAATATTTCTCAAAATGAAAGCAACATTACCATTAGTGATTTATTAGAAGTCATATTTAGCCATAATCTTTCTTGCCATAATCCTATACTTTTGCCTATGTACAACTAATTGATAGAACTACATGAAAATATGAAACTGAAATATGTAATGAACATGGCTCTTAATTTCCACATACATTATACCTTAAATGATCAATGTGTAAAATATCAACTATAGCCACAGTGCTCTGAAACAGTCCAGTTATCTTGCCTTTACAAGCTCATAAAATAAACAAAATGGTTACCTGAAACTGCCAGACAATTTTAAAAAATCAAAACCTGACAAACACCTATTAAAGTCTGTCACATAACACACCAGGACCACTTTCCTCCATAAACTGGAGAAATTCTACTCTTATTGCTGAAATTCAGGGTTGTCCATGTTGGAGACTGTTTTCTGCTGCAGCACTGCACCACCAAACTTCATACAGATTCATGATGAAATCTTTTCTACCAGTCTTAATTTCAACCAAGAGTCTCATTTTCCAACTCTCCCCTACTTATGTGGACATACAGAATACATGCTATACAGAATACTTTATTTTTGCAAATATGTGCTACTCAAAACACAAGGCTGACTAAACACAGAGACACATATTTCTAAGGCCTCTTTTCAAATATACTATGATAGAAGCTGAATATTTATTATTTTAGACTATCAAATTATGGCTTGAGTGAAGGATGTAGTTTATCTGGATTCCTCTCCTGTGACTAACAACACAACATTAACAGTCTACTAAAAATAAGCTGAAATTCATAGCATTGCAATCAAAGTGCTCAAAGCTCGTATATTGTGGAGGGTGCTTAGGGATCTGCCATATTAATAGCAGTTTATAAAACTACAGATCCAGGCTCTCAAATTGCCACCAGGAATTATCATCCTGTAACAAAACCAACCAGATTAACTATGTCTGCCTGTGCCACCTCTACCATCACAACCCACAAAGGGGACTGTGAGCCCAGAATTTCATTAGTGGCTCAAGCTACTGTGTCAGACTATAAACAAAGATGGTGTGGTGATCTGCTAACATGGACCTACTACAGCTCCATCTGCCTGAACCTACTCATCAAATCTATGAGATGTGTGCAGTTTATGCACAGAAATGATTTTTTTTTTTTTAATTAAAATCAACCTCTGAACAACTTCTAACACCCTTTCAGGAACCAAATTTTACCATGCATAACACAACATCCAAGCTCCCGGATCTGACCTTCAAATTTTATTAAAGGCACTAACAAGCATACATAGAAATGTTTTGCTAGAAAGAAAATATATGCTACCCATGGAGAGATATATCTATGAATCTTCCAGACTATACTCCTGATTCCATTTTCCATCACTGCTATAAAAAGTTGCTAATGCAGCTGATTCCAAGATTGCAAAGTATCTCTGCTGTATTATGAAGATAAAACATGAATCTAACTACCTATTTTCTCATTTCCTGTAACATTAAAAAAATGTCTTTTGTCAAGTGAAATTGACCTTAATTTTTGACTGTTAGGGGGAAAAAAAAGTATGTTATCTCATTGCAGCTCTTACTTAACAGGACTAAAGGCCCAGCAAGTGAATTCAATAACAGTGCAGCAGGAGAGTTCCTCCATATGGAATTTGGCCAGAATGACCCAGTCAGATAAATGGCCTGACAAAAGGGAACCATAAATAAGGTTAGTCTTTTGACATCATAAAGTTGATGCATACCCTGCCCAAGCTAGTTTTCTATAAAACAGCAAATAAATCTATGAGATAAATAAAATGCAAAGTGATGCTTTTATTTCAGATAAATCCGCCTATTTATTAACAAAACCACTTGTGCAACAATTTTTGGCCTATATGAAACGATTTCTCTGAGTATGTACAACTCAGATTCATTTCCAGGCTACAGCACTATAAATAATAAGTATTTCAAATCTGGTACAGAATATTTTGCATAACCAAGTACAGTTGAAAACTACAGTTATTAAAAGGAAACATCGACTTCATAATTGCATACAGGGCTTTTTTTTTTTTTTTTAAATCTTCTCAGTAGTATAAATTGGATAATGAAGAAAGAAGTATGATGAGAGCATTTGCAATGTGAGGTGAAAAGCACCAAAGTGTTGAAAGAGACTTTGAAAAGACTCATAAAATCTTTCTGGATAATTTTGAAAAATGCTTTCAGTACATAAAGCAGAAATATTTTTACTTATAAGCAACAGCAGCACACGTAGTATCTTTAGAAAGAAATATTTAAGCACGTAGTCCAGGCAGACTCCAGGAGATTTATTATTTAATCACTCAATATGCCACATATTTTACACAAGTTTTAAAAATACTGAACTAGGATTTAAACCTAGGTTATTTAAAAGGGTATGACTAGCGCTGGGAAAAAAATTAAACACATTTTACTTCCAAATTAAAAGGTTTAGTGACCTACCAAATCCCGGAATGCTTTTGAGACTGGATTTGAGACAGATTTTTTCAAGTCTGAGGTAGCTGTATCGAAGCAGGCAGTTCCACAGGAACATCCAGTCCATTCGTGTGCGATGGTTCATGATAATGACACTTCTTTCTCCAGGAACAAAGCCGTCACCAGTGACAATCACCTTGGCACCAAACACCATTTCCAGCAGGGCCTAGAAATAATATCTCAATATTACAGCTTTACTCACAGAAGATAAATTAGCAATAAAAATTAATTTGAATTTTATAATTTCACTTATTCATTCACATTATCACTGGTAAACAAACTTCTGACTGATTTTAATAAAGCAGACAGCTTTTCCCACAGTAACAGTCAGCTGCTTAATGGAAGAGGAAACAACAATTAAATAGCACTTCTTAAAAAGCACTCTTTTACAATCAGTGTCCAACATTGAAGTAACTTCTCCCTGTTTTTCCCAGAGTACTAACATGTAGGAATAAAAGTAAAAGGATTGGTACAGATTATAATTTTGTAGGTAACCTAAAGAGAGTCTGTCTGCATGAATAATCTATTGCTGAGTATCGTCAGGACTGGGAAGGCATTGGAAGCTCCCTTGCTTTCTGCTTTGGTCCAAATGGTAAATATGCTTGTGCTTGACTGTCCCCTGCAAAGTGACTAGAACCTAATGGCAGAAAGAGCAGCCGAGAGAGAAAAATCCCAAACAAACTTGAACACTGGACAGGGATGTAGACCTACATCTGAACAGCTCTACAGTGTTACCTTGACATCTGGATCTCCATCCCACAGTTAGCAAAACACGTCAACCGCCAAATGCTGGTACACAGTCATCTACAAAGTGCTGTCCCAAAGCACTGAATAAGCCTCTTGGAGAGAGGACATGGACAAGAGGCCAGGCAAACGGTTTTCTCCAGTTCGCCTCAAGAGCCAGTAATGCTAGAAGTTCACATATGAAACTTGCTTCTTGCTTTACCTGCTCTATGTGGCTCTGAAGGGTCAAGTTACAAATCATAGGTTGGTGGTTTTTATCAGATGCAAAAAAGCAGGCAAGAGTAAACTCCACAGTAAGCTTAAGAGACTCTGGTTCCAGAACCTGGACAGTTCGACCATGAATGTATAACTGGACTAGTTGTATGTAACATCAGAATCCCACAGCATGGTCTGGCCATGTTCACACAACATCCAAACTGCCTACTGAAAATGGTTTCTGACCCATGCCCATTCTCAAAGCATGCAGGGAAGTGCAAGGAGTGCTGGTTGGTTACAGCAACCTTTTAATGCCTAGTGGAAATATGATGGAAAGGTACAAAATCCCAAGAAACAAAGGAAGACAACAGATATTACCTAGAGGTATGATCTGAGGGCCTAAGGTCAGGGCCACTGGCAGGACACTGTCTAATCCATTTATCACAGAAAAAGAAACCACCAAAACACAATTGGACATCTACAGAAATAAACTTAATGCTTGGCCTTAACATAAAAAATTGAAGCACTTCAAATAACTTTCTCACCTTCTTTTCCCCATTCATCCTCCAGGAAAATATAGAAAAAGAGCAAAGTCTGGGGATTAAATCAGAACGCTAGGAACTAATATAACTTTCTGTATTGTTCATATTTCTGCACCTCTCTGCCAGAGAACCTCAAAAAACACAAATTTCTCAGTTTAAGTCACCTGTAAAACTGTAATGACA
The DNA here is from genome assembly GCA_013399075.1 of Chloroceryle aenea. NCBI lineage: Eukaryota > Metazoa > Chordata > Aves > Coraciiformes > Cerylidae > Chloroceryle > Chloroceryle aenea. Next base: position 890,585 of record VWZY01005813.1, read on the forward strand.
TTCTCACAGTTGCAAATGTCATCCTGCAGATCTCAGAATGAAAAGCATTTTATGTGCCAAGCATTAATTCTATTAATAACTCAGCTCACTATAATTCTGGCAAAGGTGTTGCTATCAAGAGTAACTACAGTCCATTCCATGAGCAGAAGTTTGTATAGTCCAAAATGGTAAATATCTTCTTTTCAGAAAAGGAAAAAGCAGCATTTTTTTTGATAGTTCAAGAAGAATCTAGTTACATATTCAACATTGAGTTAAACATAATAATGAGTAGACATCCCATTCTACACACCATAGTGTTAGTAGCATAAGCTGAACTAAACTGAAACAGTTAAGACCCACCTCTCTGTCCCATCCTGCTCACTCTGCTAGAAAGGAAATATGTGGCAGAGTGAGGAAGGTGGAAGTTTCTTACATCACAGAGGTCAGGGACAGAGCTTCCCAGTTATAGTTTATTGTTTGGACACACAAACCCAAGTACCTGTTTCTCCTAAGAATGAAGTAAGCATAAGGAGAGAAAACTTATACAAAGTCTCAGCCTCAAAAAGGCTATGTGGAAAATATTATTGAGAGACCTTTCCTGAACCTAAATCCTCAAGATTCTTACCAGACAAAATTCTTTTCACAAAAATATTCATATTATTTTTGGTTAGGTCCAGTGTGAACTGAAATCAACCTTGTAGACTGCAAAAGATAACACAAAATAGTTGTAATAATCCAGAACTTTAACACTTAGGCAGCTAACCAAGTAAAAGACCACTATCTGATTTGGGGGAGTTGGCAATTTTAGAAAAATTGGGAGACAGAGAAAGGGTCGATTCTGTGACCCTACCGGCTAAATTTCATCATGACAAGAAATAACAATTTTCCTATTCTGTCTACTGCTAATTGTTCATTCCCTCCAAATATCATTGCATTTAGTAATGATGAAAAGGACAAAAGCTTTAGAATATGAAACAGCTCACACAAGACAGAAACAGAAAAAAGCAGAAACTATTTGATCTATAATAAAAAAAATATCTTCCTGTATACCACAGGATACATACTTCTGCATGCCAATATAGCATCTTGCTTCAGAAAAAGTTAAACATATCTTTAAAGGCCTACAAGAACAAAGTCCCTTGTTTTTTAGCAAACAGATGAAGAGATGGATCCCATTCATACTGCCTTTCCTTGGGAACAATTCAGGGAAGAGCTTTGTTATTCATTTACAGATTCCTATAGCTATAAAGTTGATGCATTATAAGTGAGGAAGACTTCATTTCTAGTGGAAGTTCTTTTTAACCTGAAATCATTTCTCTGTAATTCAACTACAAGGACTAAATTCTAAGAGGATTAAGTAAGAGAACAGTGAAGGTCAGCAACAATGTACCAGACAGTTAGTAATTTTCCTAATTAGATAGCTGGAGCACAGTCAAAAGGAAGAGTTTATAAGACAACTCATTTAGGAAGTTTATAATTTAAAAAATCCTTCTGCTTACTAATGCTTCACCTACTTTTCTCTGATCAGCATCTAACCAACATTGCATGAAGATGTCATGAAAAGGCCTTTTCAAGACTACAATTAAGACATGACATTATCTTACATATAAATTAAACATTGGAAGGAGAAAGTGACTGCAGACAGGCACGCAATCTGCAACACAGAACTAAAACCTAAGTCTCCACAAATACTAAGTGTGTTAAGGGTTCCTTTGACCTATACATAAAAACTTTAAAAAAATTAAGTGTTAGCAAACTAAATATTGGGATTATGAACAGTTGACCAGAACTTGGTTCAAATGGCAACTTACCACTGGGAGGGTGAGCCAAGTGGCCACAACACAGTCGGTGATCCAGCGGTACCAGGCCGGTGAGATAAACATCAAAGGTAGAAAAGGACCGAGCATGAATATACTTCCAAAAAAACTTCCCAAGAATAGTGCAAGTACAAAGTATATCCCTTTCCATGACACCATGGCTCTGAAAAATAATGTTAGCATTCTGTTAGAGAAAGAACTGAAAGCAATTTACATAACTCTTCATGTTCATAAATCCAATTTGAGGTAATATACCTGCTTTTTTCCCCCATGCCTAACACCACATGATGACAGTAAACACAACCAAATTGTTCTACCTCACAAGCAGCAGTAAGAGAATGACTATAAACACAGTGATTTGTAAGAAGCATTGAGATACTAAAGGGGTCATAAAAGTATCAGCTACATCATCATTTCCTCCACTTACTACAATATGTAGTTTCACCCTGAAATCTTCAGCAAGCTATTTTTATTATCCAAAGGTACAAAAGAGCTATATAGGAGAACACTTGCTGTATCAAACTTTATAGCCATTACCTTTGTTGTTGGTAAATTACTAATATTAGCATTTTCTAAAGACAAGAAACTTTGCTTTTCTATTTCTCCATTTTGTTTCTTCTTACTCAACACAGTGTTGCAGAAACTCATCTTCCCACTTAACCAAGATCTATGTGCAACCTCCTTCAAAAACCACTCAAACCTCATGAGACTGATCAGCCATTTCAAACACCAGTTCCTTTTTCATCACAACAGGCCAGGCAAGCAGAGGCTGAAACCTCCTGATTCACCCTTGTTTACAGAATTAGTGAATTTTAAAGTCTGCTGTACTTCAACTATCCTTATCAGCTATTTTCCAACTTCTTCCACCAAAAGCCAACAGCCTTTGTTTTTTAAGACAGCAGTCTAGACTTGAAATATTTCAGTGTCTGTGCTATCAGCTAGACTCCCTCATTATAAATTGAAACGTACAGTGCACGGAGCTTCTTAATGCATTACAGCAGAACACTCAGCAATCCTCCAAGCGTTTGTAATAGCTACAAGCTTTCACAATTTAGCAACTACTACCAGCTATGACAAAGCAAATGTGGAAATATCAATTCTCTAAATTAGGGGCTAAAAATAGACTGGTTTCATCTATTTCAGACTCAAACAATTGTTTATAAAATCAAAGGTTAAGCAGAAGTCACTTTTCAGTCACTTTACCAAATTCCTTTTTTTGACAGGCTATTTTAGAAATTATAAGAGTTCAGATAGACAGGTCTTCAGGACAAGAAAAACAGGAAGTTGGTGTTTTTAATTTTAAAATGAGCTATGGAAAAGTAATCCATTAAGGCTTGTGTACTGTAAAATACATGATTTATCTCAAGCATGCTTTGTGCAATGTCCATAGCGATAATATTTGCACAGCAAAGTATTCAAAAGTCAAGAAATGGCAATGCTAGTGTTACCATCAACATGAAGTAGCAGAAACAAGTTCATGTGAAAAAACGAGAAAGTAGTTTAAACCTTAAAATATTGCAAAAGCTATTTCCTAAACTGTACATATTTGGAGGAAGGCCAAGTGAAGAGGCCATGTGAATTTGTTAATGTAAGAAGGCTATACGAAGCTGTATTTAGCCTGACTACTGCAGCATAGCAAAAAAAGTTACACAAAATAAAAATGTTTGCTGATAGCTGTATCAGAAAGGTTTTAACAATATTAAACTTGAATTCAAACAAATACACATTCTTTACACCTTGGACTACAGAACCCACTCTTTCCTGCCAAAAGCAGGAACTAAATAAACAGCTGTCCACATACGCACACACTAAGTAAGATCAAGTTTGACATACTACGGGGATCCCTGAAGAGCACTGCACTGAAGAACAAAACGATGCTCCAACTGCCTTCTTGTACGTTACTGCAAAACTATGTGAGGAAAGTCCAAAATAAAGGTAGCAGAGAACAACAGAAAAAAAGCCAGAAAAGGTCAGAAACAACAAAGGGCAAAGAAAAACATTAAATGGAGCAGGAACAGAAGAAAAGGCTTTCCCCTGACATATTAAGACTTGAAACCTACTGCAAAAGGCAGCAAAAAGAATTAAAATTCAATGTGCTTGATCTAATCAAGCATTTTTTGAGGAACACACACAGAGCCTAAGTCAGCTGGACAGCCTTCAGACAGGTAAAAACCCACAAGCAGACACAGAACACATTTGTTTAGCTTCAGCCAGCCGCTCTGGTCCTGTGTGAGACTGCTCACAGCCACTAGTCTTTCAGTCAGATGCAATGACAGCTGCCAGCCAGACACCCTGGCTCCAAGCAGCTACTGGACACAGAGACACACACTGCAGCTCCAAATACCTGACTGCTGCACACAGGTAACCACAGAGTTAGAGAGAAATCATTGCTCTGTCATCCTCCTAGACTCTTAGGAAAGCAATGTAGGTTACTTATTTACAGGCTAAGCGTTTCACAGTTTTCACTGGTCCTTCCCTCAAATTATAGCACAGATCCAAATGTTTAAGAAAAAAGTATTTTCTGTATTTTATGTGAAAAACTGTCTTGTAAATATTTATATTCTTTTTAGATTAAAGTATTTGAGATATCAAAAAGACCTGAGGAAGTTCTGAAGTTTCTCTTCAACCTGCACCCCAGCAGTATTTTCTTTAACATTACAGTCTATACAAATATAAGTTATACTGCATTCCACTGGGTTAAACTGTTAATTTCTAGACACAAAAGATACCATGTGCGTTTTTAATCGATGTCATTTATCTCTCTTGCAGTCACATTTTCAAAGTGTGATACATACCACAGTTTGCTTATTGCTTCTATAGACTACCTTATGTATCTTTATATATGTACTTAAAATTTATTTAAAATAATGGATAGACTTTGTCTCTGAATTACTTGCACCGCAATAAAGCACACACCATACAAACCAGCATGAGAACAGAAAACCAACTCCCTCTTAATGAGTTTCAGCAAAACTGCACAATGAGAAACCTGTGACACCATGAAGAACTTACAGCAGGGAGTAACCATCCAGCTGGCTCTCTGAAAACAGTGCTCAGCAAGCTCATTTTAGTAGCAAGGTGAAATTGTTAACACGCTCAAACAATTTGGTTTTGTTTGTGGGTTCAGGAGGTGGAGTTGCAGCCTGGACAATAGGTTACATGCTTTAAAATGCATCTGCCTATGCATGTCAGTTGAAAAACATTTACATACACTCTCATTTAGCCAACAGTCAATGATGGGTATTCATCAAACAAGCTGCTGGACACGTTGGCTACCAACAGCACATGCCCTGAGCTATTCAGCAAAAGTGTCGGTGTTGCTCTGCGTGTGTTTTGAGCAGAGAGGAGGATGCAGTCCCAGGATGGATGTGACACACTTGCCAGATCAGGTACACTGCTGAAGCCATGTACATGATGGCTCTGACTCAAGCAGTGTCACAGGGACCCAGCTCCATCACCTCCTTGACTCGGAGCACAGTGCACACATTTTTGAATGGTACAGAACCAGCTCTGGTCACACAAAATAACTAGCCTCAACTTTGTGCCTTACTAAAGCTTTGTACAGTTTAGGAATCACCCTGTCTCTGAAGCTATACAGTTGTGTTCACACACAATTTGCCTAACAAACCCCTTTTGCCTGTCTTCGCTCAGCTCTGCATCCTCACCTTTTTCTGTTCCCAACAGCAACCTCTCTCCCCATCCTGCATCCCACATTTCCCACTAAGATACAGCAACAGCCCTTCATACACACCCAGTTGCCTCCCCTCAGACCTGTGTGATACCAGCTTCTTCAGGGAGGTGAAGAGCAGCAGACTCCAAGTGGCCACACACCCTGCTGAAAAGGAAAGCCATAACACTGAGGAGTGCACAGCTGGCATGTGGGATCAGCTGTCAAACCCTGCCAGCCCAACTCAGACTCTGCACACTGGTGTCCACCTGTGGTAGCACTACAAGGACCACTGGACCCAGTTTAGCATTGTGTCAGTCACCCAGGGAATTCCTGGACATCTACTACCAAAGACAAGAGGGAATTGCCTCTATTACGGTCCTTTTGCATCTCTCAGCCCCTTAACCACCTCTCTTAGAAACAAAGTATCTTTGGATTTGCATGGCTGACATACATCTATAACATACACATTCATCAAGAGAAGTAACAGCTACAAATCAATGCGAAACACGGCAACTTCGAAACATGATTAAAAACCAACCAACCAATCTCAAAGGGAAAGAAGTATATAATGAGGTCTCGTAAAATCATCTAGAACAAAAGTGAAAAGTCTCAAAACAAAGAAAATCAGAGCTGATTCCTGTCAGAGACAAGACACCCAAGATACGTATTAAAGGATTTGACAGAAAAGTCTGAATAACAGAACCCAAGCACTTTCAAAGTACAGAAGTATTCCTTTGCTGTTGCTGCCAACTATCTCTTCCTAATGCAGCAATCACTCTCAACACCGGATTTAGCACGTATTATGTCAGCTCAAAGCCACTTTCCACTTGCTCTGTGGGTCAGAACTATGGGGAAACAATGAAAATTATTTTAAGATTCAGGTTGAAAACTGCAAACAGTGAGAAGGACAGCACCCTCATGCCAGGCTTGTAGTTCTTCATCTATTCTGTGGCAGAACTCCAAGTTATTGGGGTACTGCACTTCATATGATCTTGTTGCCATAGCAGAAGGAAAACATGCTCTGTCTCCAGGTAACAGGAAACAGTAATTCTTAAAATACAGTTTTTGTTTTATGTTTCAGTTCATTTTCATAATTCCTGGCTACAGTGGGACAAATTACTTTCCAAAACAGTTGCACTTTTGTAAGCTTCATCTTTACTAGATTATTTTCTTGAAATTATTTCAGTATTCTATGCAAGCAAAATGTTTGCAAAGTAACATAAGGCAGATGCACCTTCCTGTGATCAGATTTTAGCTTGTTTTCCTTATCTCCATGCTTTCATTCAAGCTACAGCTGGAATGACAAACCACAGCTTGTTATGATGATGATTACAAAAGGTTTTAAACAGCTTGTTTCTGCAACAAAACTAGTTCTTCTTTACAACTGCTTCTATGGCTTCTTAAATGTGAAAACGATGCAAGGTCTATCTGGTAAAAAGCAGAAAAGTTCTAGAGTTAAGTTCTAGAGTTAAAGTCTCAAAGTTTCATAGTAATCAAGACTCACACTCCACGTTTCCTTAAAGGTTCCTGGCTAATTCAAAGTTCTTGCACAAACAGGTAATTCGTCTTCCAGGTTCAATGTAAGACAAGATTTAACCCATGGTATGGAATTAAGCAATACTACCTGACAAACAGAGCCAGCTGCCTCCCTCATAAGTAGAGAGATTTTTAAGCACTTAGTACTATGCAGTCAGCAAATCAGGTTTTATTACACTACTGAAAAAAAAAAGAAATGCTCTTTAGTGCCAATAAAACAACACTGTATTATTACCAGTCAGTATGTTTCCATTCATTCAGCACAGGCAATAAAACTGTTCATTAGTCTTCAAGAACTGAATGGGGAATACTAGGCATTGGGTTTAATTCTTCTGTCAGTCATAATTCTTCTTTCAGTCAATTACCAGTGGAAAAGGTAAACGTTATCTTCAATTAACATCAAGCAGAAACTCACACAGCCAGCCAATGACACCTTTTCTCTAAGAAAACCAGCAGTTAACTGCCAGCTGACTTCATTTACTTCTGCATTTCCTTCAAGCATGGCAAATGAAAGAGGTGAGATGGAAATTCCAGCTCCCATATTCAGTTTTGCATTCTGAAGCATAATATCCTAGTCAGAAGATACATTTTTTTTCCACAAAATTTTTAAAAACCTTTCATCTGGGTGAAATGAATTGGACTTCACAGAGGTGGGCAAGAGGGGAACAACTTCCCAGGTGTCCAATAAAGAAGCCATCATACAAATGACCCAAACTTTTACTTTTCACTAGTTTAAGGTTACTAAACAAAATCATTCAGATAGGAGAGCAAGCACCTGGACAATCCTTTCCAGCTTGCAAGACAAGTAACGCAGAGGTCTCAGCAACCACCGAGCAGGTGACCAAGTGACAAAACATCAGCCAGGCAGACAAAGTTTCAGAGGAAATGACACAACTAAGCAGACTATTTCAAGTCCAACAAATCACCAGGCTTTTTTGTTTGAGCATTTAATTTATTTTTTTCTCCCATAACAACATTTCAAAGGAAATTTTTACCAATTCTTGCACTCAAAGCAAGAAACTAGTTTCTGTGTAGTAGCGTATTTTACATAGAAAATTGCTTACAGCAAGCTTTTCTAGACTGACTCAGTATTATTTCCAGAACTACGACTTACACCATCTCTTTGATCATACAACTTCTCTCTTGTGCCTTAGCTAAAAGAACTGCAGAAATAGCAGAAGTTACATGACAGGCAGTGAAAGGAAAACACTGAGTTACTAATTGCACAGATATCCAAACTAATCAGTAACCCACAAGATACAGGCAAGAAGCTCCATCAGTCTCTACAGATCTCTTTATGAGCTACACTCTATTTCTCTTGGCCACTTCAGTATTTTAAAGAACATACAAATATGGCACAGATCACTATCACAGAAAAAAATAAAGTTAAAAACCAGGCATTTGACCATTAAAACTACTTCTCTTTTATTCAGTTCTTGCATTTAAAAACCTTTAGAGATTCAGCACTTGTATCATAAAACAATACAGGTTAAGGAGATAAAAGATAATTATCATCACAAAATGCATCTCTAACCCTCTCTAATAGTATACAAGATATTCGCTTACACCTGCACAAAATAAGTACAATTAATGAGTAATTTCTGTAGATATTAACAATTAAATATGATTATTGCTGCATCTTACAATTTATTATCTCTTTTATTTGCCAAGACTTAATCTGACTTTTATAACTCAATAAAAAATTTAATATAATATTTAATTTGCTCTTCCAAGTAACTGTGTCTTTCCAAATGCAAAAAACCTGGCTGAGATTCTTTGCAGTGCAGCCTTCAGATACTGCAAGCAGATAATTCAGTCAGAGTACAGACATCAAATATGTCTGATGCTTTTTCACTGTTATTTACCTCTACTCTTTATACTGTTGTTCCAGACAACCGTTAGACCAATAAAGCTTGAATGAGAGCCTAAGCTAAGGTATTTAAAATCATTTGTAAGAGGGTGTCAAGCCAACAGGTACATAAAAATAAAAAGAATGAATTATGGAAAAGTAGCTTGCTTTTATTCCTTACTCTATTCAGAAAATACAGATGAATTGACAAATTTGTGCTGCTGTAGGAAGAGCTTCAAGAGCTTTTTCTACCAAAAGGTACTTCATTTTTTATTATGCTTATTAGACAGACATATTATTTTTAATTAGTTCATGACCTTCCATATATGTAGTTGTTCTCTGGACTATCCTTCAAGTTACTGTGGCCTCAAAAGCCTGTGTTAAACAGCAACCATTATAAAAAGAGTGCTCTGTCTGACTGACCATCAAAAATAGGTTTACCAGATGAAGAACAGCTGTATTCCCCCCCTTCCCTTCATCCACTGTCTTTAAATAAAAAATAAAACCAGAAACATAACCTTGAAACAAACATGCACTGGTGGTCAGGTCTGGAGGTTTGTTAGGTATACTACGTAACACCCGTAGGTCAACTCTAGGACCAGTCTGCTTTACAAAAAAAAAACCACAATCAACCAACCAACGGCAACAACAAAAAAAACCAAACCCAAACCTATTTGTGTTCAACATCTGGCAAATCTAAGTCTTCTGTTTTTAAAAAGTTTTCAACAGACCAAAAAGCTGAACAGCTCTGACAGACAACAAATCCAAGTGAAAAATATGAACAACAGATAAAACATTCCACTTTGTAACTGGAGAAGTTACAAACAAACCAATAAATCACTTTTTCCTCCTGTGCAAGGGCACCCCAACACTTGAGCTCCCAGCTATTCTTGTCCATGAGGGGTGACATTTTAGAAGTACTTATTTCACAACAAAATCCTCAGCTGGGAACAGAAATCAAGGACTCCATGCTGAAGAACAGTTACTCAAAGACAAAACTAGCAGAGTGTTCCGTACTGTATCTTAAAATCTCTGCCACTGACGTTGAACCAAAATTACTCCCTGAGAACAGTAAACACTCAAGTTATTGATAAGCACTGCAACAGATCCTGAAGGTACAACTGAAAAAGTTGTATTTCTAAGGTTCTAAATTTTGCTATCTTCATCATTTCCAAGATAAACTCTTTTCTCAGCCTACTTAAGATCTACATCTGTATAAGGATGCACACGTGAAACTTCGAATGGCTTTTCTACCCTCACCAAGACAGAATTTTCTCATCAAGTTAACAACTCAAAAGAAACACAGGAGACTTGCATGTACAAAATTCAAACAGCGTGTTCAACAAGCTATGAAAACCACTGACCATCACTAGGACAGTAACAGCATGACAGAAAACTTATGCTAATTCATATTATTCTGAAGAATGCAATTATGAAAATAAAAAGGGGGAGATGTAAAAGCAGACTTTCAGAAGCTTTAAGCAGGGTATCCAACTTGGATAAAGGTTCACTGTAAGTGTGACCATCCTTTACAAAAACCTCTCTTGGTTTTAGAACGGAATATATTAACTCCAATATTAACTCAAATAATGCTTTCTTTTCCAGTTATAATGTATGCTACAAATTATTTTGATCCTGGATAGGTAATAAACAGTATGTTGTTTGATTTTTTTTTTTTTAACCAAAGCAGCTTTGTTTTAAATATCTTTTATACTATGACAGCCATCACCTGTAAAACAACAGCAACTGATAAACTATTTTATTCTTTTTCATAGTAGCACATTACATTGTATAAAGCATCAGCAAGCTCCATGCTAAATATCCCAACAGCAAACTTCCTGAAACCCATGAGTCTCTACCTAGAAACAACTGCAAGATCAGATGATGGATTTTATCTACTCTTGGAGTCGTTGAAGGGATGAAAAAAATAGACTTAACTTCATTTCCATACCATGTTAAGTCATTCTGGCTAAACGGTACTTGTACAAGAGATGAAGAACAATGACTACAGACAAAATTATGTCACGATTTTATTAGTAGTAGTAGTAACAATAAATTGTTATTATCAATTGCACATAAATCTGTCAAAACTCTGAGTCTATGCAACTGCCTCAGGCTTTCAAGACAAATATATTAAGAAAAAAAACAAACAACAAAACAACTGCAAATAATGCTAAAAATGCTCTAGCCACTTAATTGGAAAGCTAGAGAACTTGAAATTTTGCTGCCTTTGTATCAGGAATACACAGCACTCCGAAGCATGCTTATGCATCAGCAAATATCACATGTCTATAACAACTTAAAATGCCACATAAATTGTAGTTTCCTAGTGAGTTATGCTTACAGGCTGGCTGCTTTCCAAGGTAAGCATAGTAGAAACAATAGATCGGTTACATGGCAGGCTTTGAAGCAAAAGAGGAAAAATGCAATATTTCTGCAGAAAACTTATAAATGCTTTATTCCCACTAGAAGCAGCAGAATCAGTTTATATGCATTTGTTCCATTTCTGGACATTAAATCCTATTCTCAACCTGTTCCATATTTCGGTGGCTATGGAACACCCAAATCGATATAGACAAAATGCACACATTGCCAAACTACTGTCTCACTACTAACTAACAATATTTCTGCTTAAAGACTTTACAGTAAGAGATAAAGTTCTGCTGTGCTTTTCAGAGCCTTCTAAAGAACAGCCTTTGTATCTCATTCACATAGCTCACCATTAGGATCAGTCAAGTACGTCCAGCATGTCTGGATATTTCTACGATTATGTTACAAATGAGTGTTAAGAACTGCAGCTTTAACCCCATCTTCAGATCTGTCATTCTTTCTTCCCACCAGCTACAAAGGGAAGCTTCTCTTCTGACAGAACATCCAAAGGGATGTTCTCAGGGTTTCAAGTTGATCTGGGTCTTCAAAAGCCATTTCTAACAGAGAGCTGCATTCCACGGTGTAAACACTTCTTCACACATCTGCACGGTGTGCACAGATGCAAACTTTGCCTGGGAAGACACACGGCTGAGTTAGATGATCTGTACTTGAGCTAATGAAGATCCAGGTCTCAGCAGGGATTCTCAGCCTGGGCACAGTGACAGGCTGATGCAGGTACGTCGTTTCTGGTTCCAGGGCTACTGAATCTGATTCTAGAAAACACACAGCATTTTTCTTCAAAAATTGTGTTCTCAAAGCCAGGAAATATTTTATCAATATAGTCTAATTTTGGTCTATGAGTTTGGTCCCTCAAACTCATAGAAAGCTACAAGTGACCATTTGATTCTTACATGTAAAGTGTTCTGCATCTAGATGCAAAGTGCTATTGACAAATGAGTAAGAATATATTTTGCGTGAACATTTATCAAGGTCATTTTATCCTACAACTAATTACCAGTATAAGAAGCTAAATAAAGTAATTCAGTGCTGAAGGAACTGGAGAAGTTGTCTGCCAGTGTTTATGCAACACTTTACTAAGCTGCCAGAAGACAAATGGAAAAAAAGCAACAGCTAAGACTATGATTTTTAACTGTGCATGTAGAAAAGTGTAACATGTAAAATAGTAGCTTAACTGAAACAGAATCTCAGTTTCTAATAAAGTTTGCCAGAATTGAATTGCCAGTCTTTATAAAAAAAGAATGAAAAGTGGCTTAATAGGTGGTGTATTTCCCATCACAAAAAACAAGTCAATGCTACAGTAAGAATGAGTTTGAAGTCAGATGGAAATACATTTGGCAGCTGCAGATTCATCAGACAGACATGCTATGGCAGACACATGGATGCTAGGCCATCCAAGAATAAAGTATCTGTGAAATAATTACACAACAGCAAGTGAACTAGTCAGGGAAGTAACAGATTATAGGCTATTCAGGGACTAGGAGATTTTCCACCCGAGTGATGCTCTAGCTTAACAAGAGGTATTAGGAAATAAGGGGGCAGAAAGAAGGAAAGCCTCACAAGAGCTATAGATAAAGAGCTTTCCCAACACACATTTGGAGCATTGTTATAGACCAACTAACCACTTTCTTACTCAGTATCTTGCTACAAAAATGCCTTAAAAGCTGCAAAGCGATAGGGAAAAGGAACAGAAAGACAGAACAACTTTTAAAAGACTGTGATCATCGAAGGAAATATTTGGATAGTTAAGAAACTATGCTGCTCATACCTCAGGGATGAGAGTCTAGAAGACAAAAAAAAAACCCTGACATACTTAAAAACTTTAGTGTGAAAGTTAAAGGAGACAGGTGACAAAGTTGGCATAGCCTAGAGAAGGTTATTTATTGGTATCCTCTCTCCCCCTTTAAAAAAATAATAAAACAGGAATACAAGAGGAGACGCAATGAGTCAATCTTTGCACAAGGTAAATCATATCAAAAAAAGGAAGATATCATCCAGATTTGGCTGTGTAGATCATACAACAAGAAATATCTAAATCAGGAAATTTCTCATAGCAGTTTCTATAGTCATGGAATACGTTTAAGATCAGCTTTTTTAAGATCAGACTTTTCTTTAGGGCCAGACAGATTCAGTGTTCTAGTAATTCATTATTTTGTGGTTTTGTTATTGTTTTTTCTTCTCTTGCTACAAGAATTTCTCTTCCAAGATGATCTAGCATTCTCTAGATTATTTCTAAGTGGGAACACACCCTGGCATAAGTTTCCCCTTTTACCAAGTGCCCTGACCTTACATGCAAAAGTTTATACCAAAACACAGAACTCCTGGAAACAATCTGATATTTCTGATTAGCATACAAGTATCACAGAATCAGAAGACAGAAGTGCTTATCTTTGGAGAATAAATCATATGAGGCCTGTTTGAAGGAGCTAGGTCTATTTAGTTTGAGGAAGAGGAGGCTGAGGGGCGACCTCATCACTCTCTACAACTACCTGAAAGGACATTGTAGAAAGGTTGGTGCTGGTCTCTTCTCTTGGGTAATTAGTGATAGAACCAGAGGAATGGCCTCAAGCTGAAACAAGGTAGGTTTAGACTAGACACTAGGAAAAACTTCTTCACAGAAAGAGTGGTGGGATATTGGAATAGGCTGCCCAGGGAAGTGGTTGAGTCACCATGCCTGGGTGTGTTTAAGAATCACTTCGATGTAGTGCTGGGGGAGAAGGTCTAGGGGTGAACTTGTAGAGTAGGGTGGAAGGTTGGACATGATGATCCCATGGGTCTTTTCCAACCTAGATGATTCTATGATTCAAGCTGTAAAATATGCTCATTAGTAAGCAAAGTCCCTGGGCAACTGGTTAAGGATATATATGAGAAAGTACATACGTCTTTCTAGTTCATTTGCAGGAGAATTCCCTAATGCATTTAAAGAGCTGTTATTGCCTTTAATGAGTTTATTGCAATGGGCATTGTGGAAGTGGTATTTTTATTGGGGGAAATTATAAATCATGGACTTGTCAAAACCAGATGCTTATGAGATTCCATTTCCCCTCTCTTCCTCAACAGTTTGAGGCTTCTCCATGTGTCTGATGAAAGTAAACACACTGCTGAAACTCTCAGGACTCTCAAATCACCAAAGGACAATAGATCTTTACATACCAAGATACTTTGCATTCAAATAGTACAGCCTCAAGAAAATTAGTGCAACTTCTGGGATGACTGCAAGGCATGCTGAAGTTAAGGAAAAAACCATCACAAGCACTGCTACAAAATGGAACACAGAAGCACCAGCATTAACAATAACAGCATTGACTAAGAAATATTCTTATGTCCCAGAGCTAAGTGACATTTTTCACCCAAGCATGGGACAGCTATCTTACCATCTACTAAGATGTTCAGCTCTAAAATATTTTTGTTGCCAGCATTACCATCAAGCAAAGAGCCTGATAAACAAGAGCAAGAATAGTGATGCAACACAAGGATCAAAGATGTGATATTACGCAGTATCTCCTGGAGTCCATTAAAGCTATTCATTTATGCTGGCATAAGAAAATGCTAACAAAAGCATGGGAACTAATTTGAGAGACGATAATTGCAAGACTTTCATCAAACAAGGGACAGTAAAACTGTTCCAACTCTTTACTAAACTGTTATGAATTAATTAACTGCCAATTGGGTCAACTTGTCATCTTTCCCAGAGGAATAAAACCAAGATGACACGCAGGGATGCTACTTTCCAAGCTCACGAGCAGAATGAAATAGTATGTGAACTGCCATTTTAGTGGAGGCGTCTGAGAAACACTCACTCCTATATATTTTAACTCGTACTCAGCAGGATCTTAAACCTAATTCTCCACAAGGGTACTAAAGTAAAAGCCCCAATGACAAGAAAGGCGAGAGTCCTGCCCTTCAACGTTTCAGCTTCTCACCTCAGCAGGTCCACCTTGAGCAATGGCTGAGGCCATAACATCTCTTTAAAAAGTTAAGCAGCGACTAAAGCTTCCTAATTTTGACTTTCACAAGGAAACATATCCAGACAGTTCTTTTGAGTGCTTCCACTCTTTAACACTAAATAAGATTTCTTGCATGCACTTTGATCTGAATTTATGCAAGAATACTGTCTTCCCATGAGGGTAGCACTTAGTATGCAAATGGCCTTAAAGGCTCTCCACAGAAATGTGCAGAGAATTATATTGCTTTATTTAAGGAATAATAACAATAATAATTTTTCATCATTTAAATGTCTGCAACTTCTAATATGGTATCTAGAAACGTACCATGAGAAAAGTCCTAAGCTGTTAATAGTATCCCTTATATACATGAATTAACACAAATAACATAGATTAAATCTGTAATTTTACAAGGCTAAAACTTATTTTTAATTTTATGTAAAATTGCTCAACACTCAAAACTTTGTTTCACAGCTTCACAGCTTCACAGCCAGAGAGAGAGAACAGAAAGAAGCAAAACAATGCAGCAGGGGGAATAAAGGAACATACTATGTCAAAGGGAAAGCCTAGAGCTATTGGAAAGCCATGTATTACAGCTAAGGAAGGCAAAACAACGTGCCTTCTAACAAAGACAATTTGAAGCCAATTACAAGCCAGAAGATTAATGTACTGACTCAGACGTATATGAGCCTGAGTTTTCCATTGCCCATCTTTCCCAAGAACCCTTGTCTAATTCACTGAAGGAGGGGTAAAACTCGTTGTAAGGGAGTTTTCACAAGTGCTGTAAGGAGAAAATTCAAAAACAACTTGAGGAAACATGGGTTCCTGCTGAGCACAGAGTTTTCAACACCAGCTAAGATTTATTATATTGAATTTTTTTTTTCCAACATAGATACAAGCTACAACAACGTGTGTTTCCTTTCCAGCTTAGCCACAGCTGAAACTTTACTGAAGCATTACAGTAAGAAAAGAAACTTTCACAACAACTTTTTAAAGAAATCTCTTCTTTTGGGTTCAAATAAATATATTATTAAAGTAATGCTGTAGGAGGAATCAATCATTGGACTAAGTGATGTCAAGGACTGCTGAAAAACTAAATCTGATTACTAATTTTGATGTTTTGATGAGAACGCCAGAACAGAATATTCACAGAAATATACTGAAGATTAATGTTCATGAAACTATTCTTTAAGTCTTCACTTTCCCTCTGCCATGGATTTAATGTATCAAGAAATATAAACAGACTTCTACAACAATATTTAGAAAAGTTTTATGGGAAATGTGTACAGTAATTCCATTTTAACTAAAAATATTACTACCCATACTATTTATTCAAATTCTCTTTTGTTTGGCTGGGTTTTTTTTCTGTAGAGGACAGGGAACAGAAATTATATCTTTGTTAGTTTCTGTTGTAAAAGGTAAACTAGCAACTGTCACCTAAACCAGTATTTTTAGGTCATCCCCTACCTTCACCAGTTTAACCACAGGACAAACAGTCTTTTCAAAGAGTACACTGAAATAACATAGACATATAAATTCTGTTTGAAAGCAGCTGGCTGGTCAAACAGCATATGCACAGCCCTGCACGAGTCCTAGCATGTGCTGCTCTGACACACTCCCATTAGACAAAGAATGTGGAGATAAAGCTGTAGTTGGTGCTTTGAAAGGAAAGTCATTAGAGGATAAAAACAAAAATTTCAAAGTATCAAGGTTTAATTATGAAACAACCCATTTTCTAACTAAATTTCTAATAAAGATGACCTTTCCCACTGATTTTCTTGCAGAAAGCAAAACACTTTTTTACAGTATTTACAAACAAATAACCTTTATAAGCCATTTTTAAAATCTTTCCAGTATTTGATGGAGCCGGTTTTTTTCTTGGGTGGGTTTTTGGTTTGGTTTTGTTTTGGAGGGGGGGGTGTTTGTTTTTTTTTTTATTAACCTTTGCTCCATAGAAACATCAGCAATTATGCTTGGTGGAATAGACTAAGAAAGTCTCACAAAGCACTTTCAAAGCAAAGATAGCGATGACAGAATTTGTTAAATATGCATTTTCTCACCAGAAGGGTATCTCACTGGAACAGCCTGAGCAGAAGAAGAAAAAGTAATGGTCTCCTGGCAGCACATATAAATTGCCATTATTATGTTGAAACACTGAACCACAAGCAGCTTCCAGAGCAAACCATACTTCTGTAAAGGAGCACATTTTTTCAAGTGTTTTAGCTTAAGTAGGTACTGAAGTCAAAAGAACTGAAGTAATTAAGAATCACCTTCTAAGTCAATTTTCACCTCTTTTGTATATTACAATAATATTACTGTGCTTCTGGAGTAAGTGTTGTTTAATTTTTCTGAATCTTTGAGAGAAAAGATTAAATTGAAAATAAATTAGCTGCCTTCTGCTTCATACTAGCAAAGTATTACAGACTTTTGAAAATCCTGGATCAAAACTACCTTACGCAATTTTGAATTTGCCAAGCCTAGTACCAATCACTCAGAGAAGGATTTCCTTCATTCATTTTGGGCATTTACATAAGTACTTTAAATTGCATCACTGGAATTATTTCCCAACATTCCTCATCCCTTCCCACTCCGTTCTGTAGGCTGATCCTATAATCTAATTTCACCAGACAAAACTACACTTTTCCTGTGAAGCATCAAATATATGCACAGCTTTTTTTCATGGAGGCTTGATCAACAGGGGGTTAATATTGGAGAACGGCTGAGTAAAATATGGAATCTCAGTAAGAAAAGCTGAAGAGACACTTAACCTCAGGGATGCCTCATTCTCCTCTCATCTTTGTGACATTAGAAGCCTTTGAATGCAAACTACTATGAGGGCAACACTTTTTCAAGTTTTTCTTCTGAATAAAAGGAAGAACAAGGTACATGATGCCCTGGAAGAGTTTTCTGTCAGGAACAGAGGTTTTCCTACATCAACATGCAACAATTCCTCTACACCCACACAGCTTGGATTTTTTAGAAAAGAGTTTTAGCAAATAATGAAGTTTAGCCCTTTCAAGCTGTTCTGAAGATCAGTGAAAAGGATAAGAAGTGACAATGAAAATTACCATTTTTCTTTTTACATACAAGAAGTGACTAAACATGAAGAGAGTCATAACAACAGCAACGAAAAGACCTGCAGAACAAAGTTCTTCTGCAAAAATAACTCTCTCTTCAGTCTTCTTTCAGTTTGTTCCTGCTGACTTAAACATACAAAAGAACCTTATTCCATTAATGCCACCAGAAGACATTTGAAAAAACTGAGAGAGATTCATAGTAGCTGTCATGGGCTTACCCTCCTCAACGTTCAAAGACAGAACATATCATTAGGTCATTTAATCAAAAGTTTACAGAGACTATTCAATTCAATTCACTTAACCAACAATAGTTTGCCTAGAACAACCTTCCCAAAGGTTACCCTGTTTGAAAATACCAGCATGGGGATATCTAACATCTCCTACTTCTATACTATTGACCAATATTTTGCAAGCTAACCATGAAGCTTCATTCTTCATTTATGTTATTACATTTGTCCAGTTTATCTGTTATGAACAGTTAAGTAAAACACATTAATTACTACTGAATTTGATCAGATTATATTTTCCATATAGTTATATGTATTCAAAGACCATCCTAGGCTGGATGCACACCAGGCAAGTATTGCCGTGACTCCGAGAATTTTCCCTTATCCTGCTCTATTTTCAAAAGAAATTATAAACAAAACCAAAAGCAAACCAAACAAAAACAAAACAAAACAAAACAAAAAAAAAACCACACAAAACAAACAAACAAAAAAGTCTCCACTCATTATGCTGTGAGGTTAACCCACCAACTTCTAATAGTCTCAAGGATCTATTACTAATGCCATGCGTACCCTTACCTCCTGCCTCATATACGCTCTTTAAATATAGAAAAAAATACATTAGTATTCAGTTACTAGTCCTTAATAATGGACTATTTAGTATAGCCATTAAAGTGGTAACATTAAGTGTCATGCTGACTCCAAAAATTTTCTTCTTGTTGTCATGACAACTCTATTTATTCACCTGTTAACTTTTCTGCTGACTCAGGAACAGTCACATTTGTCTCTACTAAATGAGCAGTGACCAAGCTGGGAAATGTAGTTTCCCTAGTTTATCAAGGGACTTTCTGGGCATGCATCTAGCTTAGAAGAACTTGGACTTTCAACAAATGCTTGCAGCCATTTATATATTCAGAGAAAAGAACACAAAACCAGGGTGGTCAAAATCAAACAGAGCTACAAGTTGGGTTTTTTCAAGGTTCCTATAGGGTTGAACAAACAGCTACAGAATGTGTCAGTACTCAGATGGACTGATACTTCAAAACAAGCTAGGAATTAACACTTTTCACATGGAAATGCTTAAATACACCTAAATTGATAGTAAGATGCCACACATCTGTCTATTCCTGGATGGAAAACTCTAATTTAGAAAAGGGAACTAAGCCGGCATCACCACTTTTGAGGAATTGCCACTTTCTCTCAGTAAGTGCAAGTTCCTATGACATAATAGCTGTAAATTAATGTAGGGAAGATTTCTCTAGTTATATCAGGGCGGGAGAGTGTGTAGGGGGAGGTTTCTTCATTTTGGTTTAATCTCATTCTGGATTTCAGCTTTCATTTTGTTCTTAAAACTTCAAGTACACCAAAGTTGTTTCAGATATAGCAATTTATCCAACTAGAAGAAATCATGCTATTAGGGATATGGAAAGATACTAGCTAAGAAGTCAGCTTAATTTCTGCCCAAAATAAGTTCATTTTTCATAAAGGATAAAGAAGTTTTAACTGTGAAATTTTCAACATTAGGAGGCCTGCACTGCTTATGAGCAGGACAGGTAGGTATATTTCTAGTTAAAATGTAACATTCTCCATTCAAAGCTCTCTATTTGGTTGTTTACGAGTTTAGAGAAAGGAAGAGCTAGTTGCAGAAAAAGTATGTGTTCAATTAAAGACACTACCAATCTGTATATAAAAACTGAATTAAACTCTGCAGACATTTTTACTTCTAGTGTTTAAGCTTTATTTTCCAACAAATTAACCACTTAGAATTTAAATAATTTAAATTTTTTCACCTTGCTTTTTCAAAACACTCAGTTCTTGTAAATAATACAGTTACCTGAACCCTGGCAGAGGGTATGGAGAAGAGGGAAAAAGAGGACAAATATTAATTCACTGTAAGGAGCATTCAGATAGCTTGGTGATCAGAACATACAAACCTTTATGGAATAAGATATTCCAAGAAACCCTGCCAATATCTTCGTGGGTTGACAATGCTTCAGATGCATTGAATTGGTATACTAAACTATGTACTGAACTAGAATATTATTATGAATATTTCTACAAAATAAGCAAGCCCTTTCTTACAGGTACTAGAAGAACCCTTAGAGTCTTGATCTTTTTTTCCCTTGTATGTTATAGTGTAAAGCTTTAAGCATGTCCAAGAGTTCAGTATTCACAGTAAGTAAAGTATTTATGGATTCTAGAGAAGTCATTTTTTGAGCAGCAATTTAACTATGGGTGGGTGAAGGGCTCTGGCATTCTATCAGCTTTTTACATCTCACAGTGGACAGTATTTCTGTTTCTCCAATAAAAAAGAATTAGTCATTCAAGCTTCTTACCCAGAAGAGAGCTGCCCTTACCACTGTAGAAGACTCCAGGTGGCATTTCAGGGAATGAGTGCTAGGGAAGTCTATATCCAGTAGGACTGTACATCAGCATGAACTGAAAACTGCAAGTCAAAAGCTATGAAACTGTAACAAATTCCCTTATGGTAAAGGTCTTGGTATTGACAGAAGCTCAACCACCCATAGATACCTGCTAAAATAAAACATCTTACTTCTTACCACCTCTTCCCTCACACAATACACATCTGTTTTTCTGGAAGTACATTCCCTGCTTCCGGTCTTTGCCCACAGGTTGTAAAGACAAGTTAGAGAAAAGAAGGCATCTGCTCATATGGAGAACAGACTGCAATGTCTAAGCAGTCAGAAGACACAGAATAACTTCAACACCAAATATACACGTTTGCAAAAACCACATCACACTGGGCAGGAAAAAGCTACTTATTTGTGTGTAAAAAAAAATAAAAAAAATCCAACAAGAACAAAACCAAACCAACAGAAAGACCAACACCAAAAAACCCAAACCCCAAACTATGGGCTTAAAAAGAAATCAAGAAGGAAATGAGTCATGGGGAAAATTTCAGGGAAATTTCACATGAAAAGCAAACCCATGAGCAATTCCATAAAATTTTCCATGCTCAGCCGTTCCCCACCCCCCTTTCTTTTTTCCTTCCCAGAGGCTTTATGGAAGCAGACAGGCCTCCAAATTATTTTAGTTATCCTGCTATTAGAGGGAGAACTACGCAGAGAATAGACCACAGTATGCTCTGACACCCTGAGTTGTCTGTTGCATCTTTTTATTCATGGAATAATAATACTTTTTTAAAAAGTATTGCATCAAGAACTGGCAACTACAAGCATTCAAAAACTATGAATCAAAATGCCAAAAAGACCTAAACACATTAAATAACCGTTCCACTTCCAGCTTTCAGACATGCTGTCAGGAAATGAATGGTTTCTTTCTTGTCCTACGTCAAATGGGCAGGTGGAAAATTCCCAAGCATGTTCTTCTCAAGTCTATGTTCTCAATCAGCTGGAAAGCAAATGTGTCAAAGTCCCAATAATGTCATTTGGATTTATATCTTAGTTTCGTCCCTGACAATCTGAGCCAGCCTTCTATCTCTGCTTCTGCACTAGAAAAAGCAAAAACCTTTGATTGGTCAGATGCAGAAAGTGGAAAAAAGACCCCTCTAGAGAAAAGAGGTCCTCAACACCCCTACTATCAATTTGCTTTACTTAAGAAAAACATCCTATTTCCTCTGTAAATGTTTTAAGTCATTACCTAATTAAAGAAAGGCAAGCCATTTTGCTGTTCCAGGTCAACATATATATGTATTTTAATGAAAGCACAATAGTTGGAGAACAGAAGGAAACATCAGCTGAAAGCTTTGAAGGACACTGATCTTCCCATCTTCTCATAAGACTGAGGCACAGTGCTCTGATGATACATTCACCTGTCCACATGCTTACAACATTTGCAGCTTCTAAAAGCACTCAGATTAAGTCTTGATTCTGAACAGGGCTCAAGAAAAGGCTTTCTCAAGAAAAGTTTACCACAGTCAGCAGGATATTTGAATGAACTTGGAATAAGAAAAATTGAGTCCTCATGCAAATAATTCGTTCCCAGAAGGCTCACAAAGAGATTTTGCTACTGAAACGACATCATGTTTACCTCTAGAATAAGTGTGGTTTTCCAGGAGTCTTCCAGCGTGAATCAGTGAATCAAATTTTTTGCCTTTTGCACTCTCCAAAATAAAATAAAATAGAGAAACTCTATTAGCAATCAAAAAGGCAGCAGAAGCACAGGAACCAGGAAGCTCTTTTCTTCAACAGACATGGGCCTTGGATTTCAGATTCCAGACTATGCCTCAGTTTGTGTGGCTTTTCCCTCTGGCTTGAGAATTCCAGTCTGACAGTCACTGACCTGGAAGTACTTCACAGACACTTGCCCTTTGTAGAATGGTCACAAATAGAATCCTCAAAGAACATCATATGGAGGTCACAAGTTCCACTATGACTCACAGAGGTAGAAATTATTTCAAGGAATCAATTATTAGCTCTTTGTATGTGTCATGGGGCACAGTTCAGTCGTTGCATCGTACATATCTATATTATACAGATCTCAAATACATGACAGATCAAAAGGCAGCACCTCACAGAGGCTGAATGCATAAACCCAGGCAGCAGAACTTCCTCTAGTAAATACACTGATGAAGAAATTGTTCTTTCCTATCACATGTATGAACACAATTAAGTTCACTGACTTTTTGAAATAAAACACCTTTGGGAAAACAAAAAATTCTCTTTCAACTCTCACAATAGTGAATTCACTGTAATCCCAAGAATTTAAACTAAAATAAAACCGACCTGTAGAATGAAGTACCACATGTGATTCAACATAGACAAGCTGCAGCCAGCCACCAGCATTCAGCAAGTCAAAGAACCGACCTTGTGAACTCCATTAACAATTGCCCCAAACATCTGGTAGAGAAGAAACCCAAACAGCTACTCTGTAGCTGCAGATAGCATCCCAATTATGGCTCTAAAAACCTGCTTCCTGTCCTTCTTCATGTTGTTCGGTCTGTTTCTGGTCTTACTTCTCTCAGCAGTGGTCTTTGGCCCTTCAGTTGCATTAACTCGTTCTGCCAGCACAGCCCTAGTTTCTAATCCCACCTCTAGTCTGCTTAACATCGATTCCTGGATCTCACCAAGTACCATGTCCCTTCAAATGTCTTAGTACTCCTGATCATGTCACTGAAACTGGAGAAGGAACAAGCAAGTATGGATCAGAGAAACTTTAGCCTAGGATCAGTCTCTCTGGAGCTTGTACCCCCAATTTTCCCATTCTTTGAAACAGTATTTCACTAGTTTGTCCTGAACTACAGACTCTATCCACCTATGCCCCAGTTAAAATTCCTCAGTATCAAGTAAAAGAAGAGCAACTACCATCAACCCAATCAATACCTTAGAAACAGGAATAACAGCAAGTGTCAACAAGGGCTTAGCAGTTGCCCTAGAATTTCTTGTAACCTCAACATATGAGGATTAAAACCTTAATACTCAGATAAAAAGTATATGCTTTACAGCACTTGTTCTCTAGCATTTTTGTAATGGCATCTACACTGGATTAGATCAGAGGCCGAAAAAGAGTCTGGTTTATTTTGTGGATTCTTTGGGAAGTTTTGTTATTATTCTGGGACTGGGAAGGAGAGGAACATTTGAAGAAAAAAAAAAAAAACAACACAACCCCACACAAAAAAAAACCCACTGGCGAGAAGTGGCAACACCCACTTTTCCTTTGTTATTTTGGCCCCCATTGCTGATATTTTTGGATTTTCATTCTGGAAAAGGGAGAAAGATGAAGAATTGTCTGAAGGAGTGTTTGCTGGGCTGCTTGCCCTCAGAAAATTGGAAAATTGCCCAGGCTGAAGAAAGAAAGGATTCTGTAAGCTCAGACCTGACTTGTGTTTAACAGAACAACATTTATGGAGAATGAGTGTTTACAGTGTCTTGACCTAAGAGACTTTGTTATGTTGTATGGTGTTGAAGAAAGAAATGACCACTATAAAAACAGAAACTGCCAAACTGAATCAGCAGTAGCCCATCCAGTCATCCTATTTGACCATGTACTTCATTACGAAGGTGCAGGAAGAAGGCTTGCTATAGGCAGTGATGGCAAGTTTATTTTTAGTCTCAGTTAACATTTATCTTAAGCCATAAAATACTTGAGTTTATATCCTTCTCAACATTCCTCATTCATTAGCATGCTGATCTTGTCTTCTACATAAACAGACCTAACCCCTTTGATCTATCATCAGTCTTTAAAGTCATCTCCACTGTTGCTGAGTATTCAAATCCATAAAGGAAAAGGATTGACAGCAGCAAGACAACTTGCTCATTCAAGAAACAAAGGTACAAATCCCATCCTTGGTTTCACTCAAGTATCAGAGCATGTAGTCAGTCAGAAATGAGGTGATTAAAAGCCTGTAACATTCTCAATGGTAAATGACCAGTGATTCTCATTACCATCCTCCACCCTCATCTGGAATCTTTAAAATAAAATTCACAAGTCTAAACTCTATCTGATTCTAAGGAAGAGTTCCCATTTTATGGAATATTTTTCTAGAAAGCACTATCAGCTGTAAATACCACCTCAGATTGTGTAAAACAACTGAAAGGCTTCAGAGAGGACGATATTAAAGAGGAAGAAAGTAGCAAAGAGAAAATCAGATCTTAACGCCTGGGATTTGTTCAGTTATTACACAGCAAGGGGTGCTCTTCAGAAGCTATCTTTCCAAGCAAGGAAGATCTTGTTGAGCTTGCCAGCTGCCCAAGGTGACAACTACTAAAACTTAATCAGCCTTTAACTGTTGGAGCAATTCCCATTCTGCTGCAGCAACAGCAGGATAGGAACTGGGGAAGGGCAGGACACAGCCATATTAACAGGCACTGCTGGCATGATTTTTATAGAACAGCTGGGAGCTACCCGCTTCGCCAGTAGAACCAGTATGAACAGTCATGTAAAAAGATCAAGTCTGCAATGACTCCTTGTACAAAATTATTTGTAATCTTATACAGCCGACATTGCTAACACCACAGGGAGTGTAAAAAAAAAAGGAAAGAAAGATGCCAACTGGAGTAGTCTAACAAAACAAAACTATGTATTCCTGTTGCCTGCATTATTTATAGCACCATTTATTCATCACCACCCCAGACTATGAAATGTCTGAGCAGCTTCCAAAGCAGAGTTCTTTTCCTCTCCAAAAATATGAAAAATATAAGAAAAACAACCACCAATCATTATTTTATACAATAACAATGCAATACTCTGATTCACTTGCATTAAGTCTGACTAAATATGTCATTACTTTTAAATAGAAAATGCAGCTAATAATTTCAAAACTAAAAATAGAAAGACGTGATGTGAACCCTATGTGATTTACTCCTAATTTGAATATATTATGCTGTCTTTCAAATGTTTTTGTAGGTGCTTATTAGCTTTGCTGTTTTTTCCTTTTCACTCATGTTTGCTTTATTTTTCTTTTGCTTACCAAGATAAGGTCTACTTAGAGAAATGCATTTCTATATTTTTATATTAAAAAAAGGTCTGTATCTCTCCATTACTACAGCAACAATGCTGATACGTAGATGCCACTGTAGCTGAAGAAAATCAAATGGCAGAGAAGATGACAATGAAATATATGGGAGCAAATACACAAATAAACCCTTCAAAATGAAAGGAAATAGTACTACAAGTCTTCTAAAAATGTCAGTGAGGGGAAATCAATAAAGGTCAAGACACTTTGAAGAGGAGAAGTTAATCAAAGATTTTCTGTATTTACAGCCTTGTTCCACAATTCAGTACAATGTACTCTAGGTAACTTTAAAGCTAAGAAGTGACCTTTCTTGCCAACATTCACTGTTCATGATCCCAGAAGTCCTAAGTTTTGCTTGAAGAAGCCAACCAAACCTCTTGATGTGCAAGCTGTCTAAACCTACACCTCACAGGATATAGATATTAGCCTCCAAAGTTAGCACTTAGATGACAGAACTTCACCAACATGATTATTTTTTCACTCTTCTTGCACAAACCAAAATCCTAAATGACCCCAGAACTCACTTCATATATTGTAAAAAGCCTTCAACATTAACGTTTCCACAGGCAGCAAATGAAAATAGGTGAAGCAAATATTTTTGCACCAATAAAAATGTTTCATTTAACAACAAAGTGTGTGTCAAGAAGGCAAATTAAAATGTATAGGCACGTTTTGAAGTCACTGAATTTAGAGCCACTCCAAACATGTAAAAATAAACAAGCATTTAAAAACAGGAGCATTTTCATTACAAAAGTGACTAGCAGATTTCTATCACTTGGAGGAAAGTCACCTTTTTTAGCATTCTCTTTAAACTCTCACTACCAAAATGAAAATAAAATCAAGAAGGAAATTGTTTTTCATGCTATGCACGCTCTTGAAACCTCTTATGTTTTTCAGCTTAACCACCACCTTTTCCTGTGTTTAAAGCTCTTCTCTCCCTTCTTATAGCACAAGGCCATTACACAAGAGGAGACACAGCCTATAGCAAACCAGAGTACAAAGCAACTGCTTCTGTATTTCCTCCACAGGCAAAGAAAATTATTTTCCTGTGGTGCTTTACTTACAATGTACATTTAAATTGCTCACAGTAACTACCACTTCAGTTCTCTATTCACACACATCCTAAGACATAGGGGAAAACAACCTTGTTTAAAGTAAGTTGCAAAACAAGGGGAGTTAAGTAGTTATCATCTCTGAATTGATGAGAGCTGTAAAGGAGTAAATGGGGTATCTTTTATTTTAAGGAGAATCATCTTCCCCTGCAAATGACCCATGGGTGATCTCAAACCAATAAAGATTGTAAGACTTTTGCACGACAGAATAACCACAGAATAGCTGAGCTTAGAAGGGGTGTCTGGAGGTCATCTGTTCCAACCCTCCTGCTCAAGGAAAACCACCTACAGCAAGCTATCCAGGACTGTGTATAGTCTGGTTATGAATATCTCCAAGGAAGACTCCCCAGTCTTCTCTGGCAACCTGTGCCAGAGCTCACTGACCCTGCCAGTAAAAAGGTATCTTCTAATGTATGTCAATTTATGCCCATTGCCTCTGCCTCTGGTCCTGTCACTGGGCACCACTGAGAAAAGCCTGGCTCTGTCCTCTTTGCACCGTCCCTTTCAGGCATTTATATACATTGATATACTTCTCCCTGCCTCTGTCCTCATTGCATCCCCCCTTTCAGGTATTTATATATATTGATATACTTCTTCAGGCTGAACAGTACCAGCTCTCTCAGCTTTTCCTCATATGTCAGGCACTCCTGTCCCTTCATCATCCTTGTGGCCCTTCACTGAACTCTTTCCAATATATCTAGTATGTGTCTGTGGAGGATCTTAACCCTAAAAACTCCTGGAAGCATCCAGAATGTCCCTATTTGCTGGGAAATTAAGCCACTTAAGTGTTCCTTTAGCTGCTACACAGACTCTCTACAAGGAAAAAGGGAACTTATGGCCCTCCAAATTCAGCATGAGGGGCTTTCTGTCTTTAACCACTAGGTTAATTCATTTGGTCCAGGCCTAACTCAAACCAAAACAATTAAGGTCAGCTTTTAGGAAACTGAATTATGCCAGTGTTTCTGAAAATATCTCCCTGCTAGCTGCAAAATTAAGAGACTGGAAAGTCACTTAAAAATTCTCAGTCTTCAGCTGCATTTCAAACAGTTTAAACTTCATGAAGCAAATAATTAAGCAAATAGTCATATAATGTTATTTTGCAATATTCCAAAGGTGGCAGAAAAAGAAACAAGAGATTAAGACAAACCATGAAGATCAAAAAAAATAAAGACGACATTTCATACCAATAATTGTCAAAAATAAATGAGAGAAGGGAAACAGGTGAAACTGTTTCCAATTTTAAATCTTTTCCTAATGTCCATAAGGTCTCAGTAGCTGTGTGTAATAGTATGGCCTAATAAAATAGTTCAAATGTTAAAACTGAAAAAGATCATGATCTCTGTCTCCCTGCCCCCCCCCCTACATTTTGGTAAGAGGACCCAGTATCAAATATCTAGGTAGACTAGAAGACATGAGCAACACCTGTAAGATCCTTTTAACTTGTTTATATTATGCCATTAGTTTTTCATAGTGCTTTCCAGAACAATTTACAGTAATCTGCAGTATGCAAAAAGGATAAAACAGACACAAGATATTTGGTAAGCATTTCTTAGGATGTCAGAATTTTTAATATTGTGGAAAAAAAAGATGATGATTAATAGTGAAAGAGCAAGAAAGTAGAGAAAGCCATTCTAGTAATGTCAGCATAAATGTCCTGGCACTGCTTCAGGCTTCAGTTTGGCAGCTGCTACAGACATATCTTATCTTCGAGCCATACAGCACATAGACACTCAGACCAATCACTTTCTGCATCTCAAAATGTTGATAAACCAGCAACTTTGAAGGTGCCTGGAAATGGGAAAACATCATCACAAGTGTAATGAACAGAACAAAGAAAATCTTGCAAAACTAGCTTTGCATAACTTGCTCTTACATGATTCTCTATCCAACAAATACAATTCAGGTGTATAGGTAAATAGCTTACAACTTATACTGGTAGGATTTTAGGTATTTTGTGGAAAACATGAAATTTAAAGTTAACTAAATCCTCTAACAGCATAACTGTAAACCCTTTTTACTGATAACAGATTCCAAGCTTCAAATCAGGTTTGACTGCATTAGTCACTAATGAAAAATGCAATAATTTCCTGATATTTCACTGAAATTCTAAGACCAAACTACAGCAAAAAATGAATAATAATCCTTTTTAGAAGGAATATGAGAAAAAGATTCTCCTCTAGTTGTTCAGGAACGCTAGGGATTTAAAGTATTTCGTAATATGTGTCTGCAGTTAACACAACATGGCAAATGGGATTCATCTATCAATTCTCCCATAACATTTAATGTAGTCAAATTTAACCCTTTATAACTTTCTAGTTCTAGTTTCTGTAGTGTCAGATAAAGATATGAAGCATATAGACAGAAAATCAAGGTATTTCATTACTGACCCTTTTAAACTGAAAGTAGATTTCTAAGCATTAAAAACCAGCTCAGCTTAGCTGCAAGATGCCTTAGAGCACATGTACGACCTCCAATTTAGGTAAAATTGCTATACATTTTGATAATATAATTTAGTCACTTTCTATTATACAGGACAGAAATATACTTAGTGGAGATAACTTTTTTTTCTCCCTAAGTTCTTACTTTAAAAGTGCACAGAGAAGTATTATTTCTCACAGGAAGGAAAATCAGGACATTAACTGTAATTTGATATATCCATAAAGACAATCACTGTGTCCCAATCAACAGCTGAAGAAAAGATTTAAGTGACCATTAAATAAGGTAAAGTAGGATAAAATTAAAACCCCAAGCTTCACATCTCATTCAAAATCCATCTCTCCAAGTTATCCACCTGTAAAGATGTCTGCCAGTTCATCAAAGACAACTCGTCTCATTCTAAATTATAAGAGATGAAGATATATTTAGATGAAATGAGTTCAAGTACATTTTTAGGCTTAACTTTACTGTGAAAGTCAACAAAGATTGGGCAAACATGTCTATAACCAATTAGACAGCAAAATTCAATCAATGCCTAGTGGTTCAGAATTAATTTCTCAGAAGAAAGGCATCCCAATCAGGATACTTCATCTTGACCACAGAGGCATCAGAATAAAATTGGAGAAAGTGGTCCTAGAGGGCTAATACAATTATCACAAGAGTTACTATAAAGAAAATTTTAAAATGTGAATTGACAGATTAGAGAGGCTATTTCCACTCTTACTTCTCCTTGGAACAATAACCATATGCTCAATCGTGCATACATAACTACACAAAGAACTATTTCACCCTGGACAAAAGCAAGATTTAAGTGAGAGGCATAAAGTAGGATCTGTATAACTCAGTCAAACTGCAGAACCATTTACGATTGCTTTATTGCTCTCTAGAAATAACTTGGAATACTGACAAATCTTTCTTCCTAGCCCTGACACGGTTAATGGTCTTGATACTATACTTCAGGACTCAGCCTAGTTACTCCTCTTTGGAGGCTGCACTGATCTCAGCTATCTATCATTTCACATAGGATAAAACTGATTGACAGTAAAGCATGGTCTCAGACTACAGATCAAGTGAATCTGTGGAAGTCTTAACACACAATAGCTCATTTCAGCCTGAAAAGCATGTAGGTCACAGACAGCACCATCAGAATTTATGTTAGAGAGAACATCACCTTTAGTAAAGGGTCATCCCACAGCATAATTACAGTTTACTACATTCACAGCTAAAATATCAGGGACATTCAGCAACACCCAGCACACTGTTCATGAATTGTTACCTTCATATTACACTCAAAAACCATTTGGGATACTGAAGCTGCACAATCAAATATACAGAAATTATAAAAAGCCAGAATTTAGGCTATTCCTTTCTGGATATTTACATGTTTTTTTTTCCAAACAGGAACCCTGCCTCATGGAATGCACATGCTTTGACAGTAGGGTTAACAGGAAGAATTTGCTTTGTGTTTCTTTTTCCCCTTCTCATAGCACAGCACTAAAATTAGCCTAAGCTATTAAAATCATAGGAAGAAAAAAACAAAACAGAACACCCAAGCAACTTGCTCCTCCCTGTTCTCCACTGTGTTATGCTCATTATACTACTATCTGAACGTGTTTTATGTTGGTAATTCATTTTCACAACACATCCTACTTATATTTTTATAACTCAAGATTCACAACACAAAGTATGTGAATTGTGTCTGCCTCATCTGGAATGTTTCCAGACTAATTTTTTTCAGAGTATTTGTCACTGTGCAGTATATCACAAGCACAATTCACAGTTGCTATTAGCTTCAACTGCAGCTGTGAAGTTTTGCATTCTTATTTTATGTGTCCAACTTGAAACTTTACCATTCAATACAAGAATCACAATTAGTTACTGTAAATAATGTTAAGTGTCTTGCTTATCAAGTAAAAAGCAAAATCCAGTTATTCAGAGTGGCGTTTAACTAAAGAAACCTTCAGATGATCAACTCTTCAATCCTTCATTCAATATCAAGCATGTGCAACAAGTAAAATGGGTTCTACAGACCACATTCCTTAAATCTTTAAGACTACTAAAACACAAGCCATCCTGAACAGCCATTATTTTCAGGGGATAAAAGGTAGTGAGTTAATGAAATTGAAGACTGTCAGTTCAATCGTGGAGATGTTTTTTCCCATGTATCATTCAATACTTGTGTTTCTGTTGGAATTTTAACAAAATCTAAGACCGCAAGTCTAGCATGAAGAGAATTTTGGGGAACAACAGCTGCTTGTTTCTAACAGCAGTCGTGTAACTTAAAAAATGTAATCTTAATATTTTCAAGGAACAAAAGAAAACATTCTGATCTTTATGAATGTCCAGAAAATAATTATGAGGTTTTATCTTAAATAGAGGGAGTCCTGACATTCCCATATACAATATTTATGCTTTTCTAAAATCGAAACCTCAACATCCAACTAAGTCACATATTTGTAACACCTAAGCTTCCCTTCAACCTCTTTCCCCAAATTAAAAAAAAAAAAAAAATTTAAAAAGAATCATTATCTAGAAAGGTAACAGAGGTAGCTATTTCTGTATTTGCTACATTTCAGGGTAGATCTGATAGCATCAAAATATTAATGGGAAAAAGAAAAAAGAGCAAAGCACTAATTAAGCCAAAAGTTTATGTTTCAAGACATTGTAATAAATCCACATATTCAGTGTTCAACTCCTTAAAGCCAGAAGGCTAGACTGGAGTAAAGAGTAAATCCTATCATATTTAATGTTTCATATGCTTGGTCCAGGTACTTTTTTTATGTGCATTTCACTATTTTCCTCTACAGAAGCAAAATAATGTCTTCTAGAGCTGCTATTAATTGCTCATAAAAGAACTGTTTTTCAAATAAAAACATTAATATGAAAATACTAAAACACAACCTGTTTTGAGACAAATTCTGTTTGTCAAGAAGAAACAATGAAAGCAAGCTTACAGAATTTGAAGGTAATAAAGTATAATGATTCCAAATCCTTCTCTTTTTTACTTCCAACCTCCCCCCCCCAAGTTACACTATCCTCAGAAAGTTTCTTTATTCTACATTAAGAAACAACTTAGACATAAGTCAACTTCCATCTGAAAAAATAAACTGGTGGCTTTTAATAATGGTTACATTTAGAAGAAGCTTATACAGAACTTCCTTAACCTTCTTCCAGGGCAAAAATAGTTAAAATGTTTTAATTAATTCACTTTTCCTTGACAAATATTTCCTTTACAGTGTTTTTAATATAACTCAACATTGGCTGCATCTTTCTTGACAGCTGGTATTTCCTTAACAGAAAATGTCTCAAATGGTTTACGTATAACATTCTTTCGAAAATTCATTTCCTTTCTGTGTAAGAAGTTAATACACCAGGAAAAAAAAAAAAAAAAAAAAAAGGAGAGTTTTATACCATGTGGGATATAGCAGTTCTAGAGTTTTGCTTTAAATTAGCCCAATGATGTTTTCGTAGAAATATTATTAACGTGGCCAAAGCTTAACATTTGGAAAAAGGAAAAATACTTGCCCACAACTTTGCTTCTTTCCAGATCTCATTCCAACATGAACTTCACTTTTATGTTCTAGCTCTTCAGTACAGTCCTGGTGGAAATCTGATGGCTCTTACTAAGGTTCATCTTAGGGGAAAGATATTAAGAAGAAAACAATCATCTAGTTAAGAACAAGAGACTGATTGTTCTATACCAAATAGCTCCCATATTAGCAATGAAAGTCCTTGATAACTTCACTCTAAAAATTAAAATCATTGAAGACATTGAAACTGGCAGAAAAAGAACAACACAACCTTTCTTAACAGAAGGACAGAAACTTAGGTCCCACCAAAGAAGATGCAACTCCTAAGGGTAGGCCATTCCTCCATACTAACACCAAATGCCTAATTCTTG
This sequence comes from Chloroceryle aenea, assembly GCA_013399075.1. NCBI lineage: Eukaryota > Metazoa > Chordata > Aves > Coraciiformes > Cerylidae > Chloroceryle > Chloroceryle aenea. The sequence goes on from VWZY01005813.1 coordinate 923,953, forward strand.
AGAGCTGTGAGACTTGTACCCTGAAGAACTAAGGTCCCACGTATAAAAATCCTGAGAAACAGCATCACTGCAGGATACTGAGGCCAAACACTGGCTTTTGATCTACAGTCTGTAAGACACACTCCCCTGTAAAGGTTGTGAAGCCTTAGCTGAATGGCTGGAGAACTACAGCGGTAACACCAGTCTAAGTGGTGAAGAAATACCCAGCTGGTAATTTCTCTCTTCCTGCTAGAAGCATTCATTAAAATACCCTTCTGCCAGTTCAGATCATTTTCAGTACTGCAGAAAATGTTCATTCAAAAAAACTTTGCAGCCTGTGGTGCTCTATGTACGACTGGACATCGAGAATATCTTGCATTGAATTCCAAGGCTACCAAACAATGTCCCTAAATGTTAAGGTCTCCTTATTTTACATTGATCAATAAAGGACACATTTCCAAACTTCAGCAAAAGCCTAAATATGCCTGTTTCTGCTAATGGTATACCTCAAGACACAGTGAGGGACAATGGAGAAAGGAAATGTAAACTATCTGTCTAACGTGCAAACACATTTTAGCATTCTGCTCACAATGACAATACCTTTTGTTCCGAAGGCAAGCTTAATTCTGCACGCCCAGCAGTCACAATAACAAAGCTGTGGACAATACGTGCAATGCTAATTTGCTTAACAGATTTTTATGGATGCCTTACATAAAGTTAAAAAAAGAGAAAAAAATGGCCATATTTACCACCTCTATTTGTATGCAAAACGAATAAGAATCTGAATACACTTGGGGTCAGAGGCAAAGTGGGAATGTGACTAATTGAAAAGCTTCCCTTAAAAAAAAAAAAATAAGCATTTGCTACAGCCAGTTCAGAGGCATAGTGATGTTGTGGAAAGGTGATGGTCTGCCAAGCCGCAAAGGCACAGAGAAGGCAGACCAAAAGAAAATCTTACTAATGTCTGACTGACATAATTAAAGCTTACTAAATCCTCTAAACTTTTCATAAAGGCCTTTCTTTAACAAAGAATAACTGCTTTTAGCGTATTCTCAAAGATATTCTACTGCACAAGGGTGCTGCATCATACTGTTCTTCAAATAGACTAGGCTATTGCAATTTCTTTACCAACAACAAAAAAAAATCATTATTTTTATACATATGAGAATACAAATCCTGTGTTATCAACGATCATTTAAGCAATATCTCTATTGTGACCACTCAAGCCACAGTTGCTTCTGCCTATATTTAATTTCCACACTACCATAACTGCAGAGCCTTCAAGTCAATTTTACAGATCAGTTATCTCTCAAGGTCCTTCAGTGACCCACTCTAGTAAGAACACAAATAGAAATGTAGCTGTTTAACCCTTGACATCTTTGCAGTCATTTGTCATTCAAAAACTGTTAGAGGTGGCAGACAAGATAAACACGCAGCTCTTCTACTCACTGTCAAAATCCAAATGAGATGTGCTACTCAGTTAAAGCATTGTCTTAAAGTGGGACTTTTTTATTGCATAGTAGGTCTGAAGCTGTTTAGCATCTAACCCTGTATCCAAAAGTTGCACAACTAAATGCTTCTCAATATTTAGAAAAGTGACCAAAATTCTTTCTTCAGAGTAGAACTGAGATCCAAGAAGTATGATGCCTACCTTTATTACAACGTAAGTAAAAACAAAGAACAAACAAACAAACAAACATCCTGCAAAGAAAGCTTCTACAAAAGTGACTATTCTAAATCAGTTTTGGAAATTTCAATCTAAGGATCCTAGTATCATACATCAAAATGTTACGGTTGGAAAAGATCTCCAGATCATCCAAGTCCAACCTTCTATCCAACACCTCTGTGACCAATAGACCATGTCCCAAAGCACCATATCCACATGTTTTCTGAACACCTCCAGGGATGGTGACTCCACCACTTCCCTGGGCAGCCTTTTCCAATGTTTAGTTACTCTTTCAGTAAAGAAATTCTTCCTAATATCTAATCTGAACTTCCCCTGGCAACTTGTTGCCATTTCCTCTTGTCCTGTCGTTAGTTACTAGGGAGAAGAGGCCAACACCAGCCTCACTACAACTTCCTTTCAGGTATCTGTAGAAAGCAGTAAGGTCTACTCTCAACCTCCTCTTCTTTAGGCTAAACAATACCAGCTCCTTCAGCCTCTCCTCATAAGACATGTTCCCCAGCCCCCTCACCAGCTTGTCTGCCCTCCTCTGTAACCACTCCAGCAAGACAACCATTTGTAACAAAATAATGAAGCATCCATTTTGTAATGAATAGTCGACCCATGTGAGCACTGGAAATAGTGAAGAGCTCTCATGATTTTATTTGAAACTTTGTATTCGAGTGAAAATTCATACCTGGTATTCCTAATAAAAGAATACACTTCTCTATACAAAGCCATCATTTTGGGAGACACACACCCTTTATCACTTTCAATGCTTAGAAATAGAGAAGTCTGCAAAACACTCCTTGTAAATCAGATTGGCGCTCAAGTATTTTTCTAAGGAAACTCTAGTGCAAAAATCTATCCATCTCATGAAGACAGCACAAAATTCAGTAAGACTGATCATTTTCTAAAGTCATCAATTCCCAAGGTTTAGAAAGATCAAATATACCCAGAACGTTTGTTCCATCTTTGTAGACAGTCTGCAATTATTTACGAGAGATTAAACCAAACCAAACACCCGCTTTCCAAATGCAAAATACATGCCAATTCCAGGAACTTAATTGTTTCCATTATCTGATGATGAATTGCACATAATTAGTTCACTGGCACTGCATCATTTTTACTTGTCCTAAGGAAAAATCTACTGACCTGGGCAAGAGACCTTAAAAGAAATTCCTAAAATTGTTTTCTTTTTAATGGAATTAACTAGTTAAGTTGACAGATTTATTGGTGTTCTCACACTGAAGAGGAAAGCTACTGTCTATGCAGGAGGCTGAAAGGAAATGATTAGTCTTACATTACCAGACTCTACAGATTGGCTCAATAACCTTGGCATGAGTCTACTACCTCGCACTTTCCGAAACGTTGTACTCAAGAGAAAGAGATTTTCCATGAGTGGAGAATTAACAAAACAAAAAAATGGACTGACTCACAACAGAGACTTAACAGGTAAGTATTTCTTATACTTGTTTTGCTCTTTGAGAAATCTCTTGGAGTTTTCCTTGGCTTTATTAAAGGACCTACTTATGACTTCCCTGTAGCACATGGCCCCCAACTCCAGTTGATACACAATCTAAAACGAGGTACACAACAGAACTAGGAACAAGCTCCAAGCTCTGACCTTAGCCTGAAAGCCAGATTGCAGCTTGGTTCACCCTGAAAAGTTAATTTCCATAGCTCAGCACATGCTCACCCCTTCTCCTGGCTTTATCTTACTAGAAGAGTTAAAAGTTGTTTTTCAAAGAGCATTAAACATCTAATTGCTATTCAGTGAGCTGAATGCTTGAAAAATTCCTACACTACCACACATTCTCAGTAAGAGTTAGCCCTGTTTATGAAAAAAAAATCATTGACTGAAATTAAAAAGCTTTTGCTCCATTTAAATTTCTTAAAAGTAATAGCACAAGCTGCAGCAGTTGAAAAAAAGGTAAGCTTTACCAGTCATTGAGAAATTTGTTATTGCTATAACATTATCAGCTTTTTCAAACCAGTGTTCTTCACATGCTAGCAGATCATTAAAATCACAGTAACAAACATGATCTTGATAGCAAATGGAATTGAGCAGCTGAACAGATGCATGATACTGTAAGATTAAGTGTTAAAAACTAAAAAGATCTAGTCCCCCTAGCATCAAAATAAAACATCTGAACTGTCAGATTTCTCACAATTCCATGTCCAAAGCAGGACAGTATTTCATTTATACATCATTCTCATTAAAGAAACAGTGTGTCAAAGTTAACCAGCACATCTCACATAAAAGCATGCTGCATTCTATACAATGGAAAACCAGACAACTCATCAGCTTCTTATGACATTTGTCCTCACATTTCTCTGTGAAAACATACCACCCTACCTGTGATTAGTAGAAATGGTCTAGCTGAAGATAACTCTGCTGACAGGTTTACTCCCTTAATCTCTAAACACTTTGCCAATTGGAAAACTTTCTGGGTATAGCAAAAACTTTTCCTGAATTTGGGTGAAAAAATGGGATACAAGCTTGGTAATGGGTTTGGGGGTCTTTTTACTTGTTTTTGTTAAATACTTTTCTATAAACTGAAACTACACAATGTTTAGCAGTTATTCAGGGAGTTGTAATAGCCACCAGATTCAGTTCAGACTCATTCACACTTCTATTTCAGAATATAATCTTGAATATCCTCTGCACAAAGCTTAACACTTGCTGGACATCTATTTATAACTTCAACTTAACAACTGAAAATGGGAACTATACCCAGCTTAAAGAAGTAAAAAAAACAGTGAAAACTTCAGCAATCTCCAAAACAACACATGCACGGCAGTCTAGAAGAACAGAAAGCATTTTCCTGTGTTTTGATGTTGTAACTTAGCTGCATGATGAGTGGAATTTACAGTTTCTTTCTGAACAGCTACCTTTCAAATTTCAGAAGCACATCATGAAGTGCTTTTTTATTTATTACAAAGAGACTACTAGTATCAAGTCATATTTGTGCCAGTCTATAAACATCTTTTTTTTTGGCAAATAAACTGTAAGAACACTTTAAAAGCATTAATCAGCTTAAAACCCTCACATTTTTAAGTTAAATCACATTAGGGGAACATACTTACAAAAAATAAGGCTTGAGCTAATTTTAAACATGGTTGGAAAAGTTTTGCCTACACTGATTAAAATCTATATTTAAATGAAAGGAAAATTTAACCACAGAAACTGTGCTCATTTTAGAAAAACAAGCGTATCACTGCCAAAGTGGTGTCCTAAGTTTAGATTGCTGTCTGACTAAAACATTATAATTACGAGAAACTAAAATGGACTTCTAAACGTTTCAAGATGAAACAGCTATTGGGTAATTTGCAAGATATGTAATTATTTTCCAAATTCAAACACATAATACTAATACTTGATCTGGACAAACACAGCCTGTAGTTCATTGCTTATATGGAGATCTGAGAAATCGATGTTAAAAATCAATATCAACACTAGATAAGAGTAATCATAATGACACCTAAGAGTAAAATTATCAAGTGATGTGGAAGTAATTACTTAGACAAATAATCTTATTTGAGAGGAAAAAAAAAAAATATAATGTTTTATCTACTGCTTCTGTCTCTCAAAGAGCTGATGAAGCTGAACAGAGGATTCCCAGCACTTCTCTCACTGTTAAAACTGCATTAGTGGCCGAATGAAGCATTTCATGCAAGCTCCCACCTGTAGCAAGATGGTAACAATTTTACCTTCAAATATCAGAGAGGATCCTTCCTAATAGATTTGAAGGGTTATAGACAACATTTTCTGTTACTTCACAATTAACATTTATATTTGGGTGGAATCATAAACATACTAGCCATGCAAAAGTTAAAAGGGGGAAAAAAATAAATATAATAATACTAACCCCAGATCTGTATGTTCATTTCACATCTAACCACAATAAATTCCATTTACACTGAACAGTAAGTTAAATGACAATCTGCTACAACCATTACCAGTCTGATGCAAATAATGGGATTTCAGGAAATCAAAGGAACTCCATTCCTGTTGAAAAATCACCATTGTGTGTACTTGTCAGTACCTGCACTCTCTGCTATTGTTTGTCTTCGATTTAGCTAGAGAAATGAATGGCTTGGTTGTGGTTTATTTCTTGTTCTCCTGTAAAAGCCTAGGTGTTTGTCTATCTTTTGATTCTTCTGACTACAAACAGCTCCATCATTTCACTGATTTGCTGAAGGAGGACAAAACAATCTATCATTCGTATACTAAAGTACCCAGGAAATGAGAGCAAGTCTAGGGACACAGTAGTTTATAGGAATAGTTCCATGATTCAAACAGTAATTATACAAAAAAAACCCAGAGCATTTTAAAGAAAAAATAATTATCTTTATACAATCAATGTGTAGTGATCCACATAACCTCTTCAAACAGGCTCATCAGAGAGTCTATCAATTTAGCCTTCATGGCACCTCTGAAACTACCACCAAAAGAGAAAAACAAATAGATAGAGATTTCTTTCAATAGTAAAATGCACTGGATGCCTTAAAAACAGCGAAACTCAATGAGAAAGCACTTGAGATTAAGCAATACCTACTCCCTTGAGACCTAAAATAACATAAATAGCAGATATTATACCAAAGGATGCAAAAAACAACCCCAAACATCTCAAAAGTCATCGGAGCTTTAATATCACAGATGCAAAGTTTTGCAAAGGCAGGTTTAAAAGCAGCAAGATGAAAATAACAAAAATACACAAAAAATCCCCCAGTTTCATTTCAAGGAATCTCCAAAGCAAAGAACCCTCAAAACCAAGCTTTCATTTTCTCAAACTCATGAAAGGATAGTGAGTGAACCTAGTGGAGCAATTAATTTTGTATTGACAAGTAAAATCTCCTACAGTTTTGAATACCTAAGCATTTAAGAAACCCTAATACAAAAAAAAAAA
>VWZY01005813.1:933750-962004 GCA_013399075.1 Chloroceryle aenea
CAAACCCCGACTGACTGGTGTGTATGCAAAAGACACAAGAGACTCTACTTTTCCCAAGAGGAAAGATACTAAGGATGAGATGAGAGAAACAAGCTCCGTTTATTCCTCTAGGTGCAATAAAAAGAGCAGTACTGGAAACAAGCTTTCGGGTAACGTACACGTTTCACATACACTGAACGTCTCCCCAGCCAAGCTCAAGCGCTCTCCTCCAGCGGCTCCTCGTCTGGCATCGCCGCGGCTCCCAGCCCTCCTACAGCGCGGCGACCATGCCTGCGGAGACACGGGAGGCAGGTGAGAGCGTCCGGCGGGCNAAAAAAATTCAACAATCTTCATTCAATTATGACAATGATTCATCAGCCCAACAGTAAGGGAAGAAGGGAAAAACTGTAGAAGGGAAAAACCATACCCCTGTTAGCCGTGAAGTTGGTCACAAAATAGCCTGTCGAATGTGAGATGAGTGGAAAAGGATCGTGGCGTGATTTCCACTGCTGTAAGGGGACGGGTTTCTCTTGCTCTGAAACTAGCAGTATCTTCAGCTGTTATTGCACCATACTGTTTAACCTTTATATACTCGTTCCACATGTATGTTTTTACAAGGTAAACAAATCTGGTGAAACCCCCACGCTAAGGAAAACTCCAGGAGGGTTTAAGTAAGGTTTTATGCTTGTGTAAAAATTCAAGTAAACTCAAGCCCAGCTAATTACAGCTGTCGAATTAGAAGCAAAGTGACACAGACTCTCCTGACCCCACAACAATTTGCCTCCCCACAAAACGCCTGCAAAGTACAAACACTGGGGCAAAAACTGATCCCGTGCCCATTTAGGGATATACTGCCCCATAGCCACTCCCCTGGTGGGATCCCCATTTTCTGCTGCAGTTAGTTCTGAGGACTGTATCAGCTCTTCTGAAGTGTCTGCCATCATTCAGTAGGAATTCATTGCCTTAATAAGTACTTCTATGGAGCTGAGAATCTTTTATCAATTTGGTCCATACTTGAAATAAAATTTTTTAAAAAGGTAATGCAATCTCATCCTAAAAGTCATAAATATGTTGGAAATTCCATTATCATCTCTTTTTGAGGGATCTTGTTTGTTCATTGAGCCTGGAGACATAAGGCCTGAGGGGGGCTTGCCTGTCTTCTTCCACTAGTAGAGGGTTATTAAGAAAGTAGAGACAGACTTTTCTCAGAGGTGCACAGCAAACAGGTAAGAGTCTTTGGTCCCATGTTGCAGCAAGAGACATCCTAATTAGATTAGAAAGAATTCTTCATAACGAGGATGATCAAGCACTGGAACAGGCTTCCCAAAGATCTTGTGCAATCTCAAAACCAGTCTGGACAAGGTCTTAAGTAAAAGTACTAATTATATCCCAAAGCATTCAAAATGACTTAGCTGAAGAGATGAAGATTAGATTGCACTTTCTCTTCTGTCACTTACTGATCTGCTAGTTAATGCTAGGTGAAATGAATCCTCACTGGTGCCTCCTGAAATTAAGGACAAGAGGAAAGCAAAGTGCAGAATTTTAAGTAGCTAAGCGCAAGACCTTAGGATGGAAGAAATAACATAGGCAGAATGGCTCAGGGGAAATGTGTCCTGGGCTGTCAGCCGTTGAGTCGTGGCCAGGCTCCTGGGAAGCCTCAAAAGTTTAAACAGAAACGGAGCATCTGCAGTGATGGCATCTGCAACAGGCCTCCTGGTACAACCCTAGAATGCTAAACAGGAAGCTGTCCTCACATTATTATACTGCTGTTGTACAGGACAGTGAGCAAGGTGAAACTGTAATCACATTTATGTGTGGCTTTTGGTATTTGTAATGCAGGGAATTAAGTGGCTCTTTTTATTAGTCTGATAAAGTGATAACTGGCAAAATGCATATTGTTAATTGTGTCTCAGGTTGAATCTCTGTATGGAAGAAATCTGTGCTAAAATAGGTTAAAAAGATCTTGAAGATGATACTGTAGCTAAGAAGCTTTAGTGCTCTATTGTGTATCTCTGAGCACTAAATGCGGGACAGAATCTTACTGCAGCCCATTCTGCCACTTCTAGGGTTGTCACAAATGAGTGATTTAGGTCACTTAAAGAATCAACATCAAAGGCATTAGCAAAAGTTATTTTAATGTGAATTTGTAAAAGTGCAACTAAACAAAGTTTGACAGCAATGTTTACTCTATTACTTATTACATGGAAGGAACATACAAAGGAAAATTGAGCTGTATTTAAAGTGATTTACACAGAGGCTGGAGGTAAAGGAGACCTACCCATTGAGTCACAAGGTGCAGAATGGTCCTCATTGCTTTCTAAACTCCTTCTCTGAGAGGAGTCTAAGTGTGGCTGCATCCTGACTTAGTCCCATACTTGGTCAATGGTTTATGATTAATGAAATTAGGCACATGGATATCATTAACATTGATTCAGCATACTATCAGTCACTTACCAAGGATCTGTTGTAAGTATGGGATCTTGCCACCTGTTCACTCTATCAGTGTAGCAGGACTAATGACACTTTCTTCCTTATGAGTGTGCTGCCAGGAGACAGTAATCAAAGTTTGTCATTTGATTAGAAAATGTGAAACACTACATAGCTCTCCCTACAAAGCCAACACCTGACTATACAGACTTCCAGTTAAGACATTTTAACTGTGAAGAAAACAATTTGCTAAGACAGATAATAACAAGTAATTGTGTTCCTGTTTTCCTTAAGGAACCCAAAGCAATTTTGTAGAGAAATCGTTTTGTGTATCACGTTGACATGCAGCCGACTGAAGAAGAACAAGACATCTTTTCAAGCATTCACCATGGCATTCTATTAGGAAATACAAAGAAGGATTTAATTTTCACTTCCAACTACACAGGCAAAGCAGATAAGCACCTTGTGCTTTACAATCGTATACTTAACGCTGAACTTGCCGGAGGTGAGTTAGTGTAGCCATTTTGTTAGAAAGCAAAAAGTCTGCTCAAGAAAAATACGGGCATTCATAATGCCCCTGCAGTTTTTGTGAAAGTGGAAAGTACGATTTCTACAGCCAAAGACAACAGTGAGGGGAAGAAAAGAATGTTCAGTATTCAGCAAAAAGGAAGAATCCGGCTGACTGGAAATGTATGTGCATTTCAGAAGGCTTTGTTAAAATAATATTAAGGTACTGGCTTTACCTCCACAAAAGTAATGTCATTTGAAGCTGAACTCAAGCTTTTGACATGTTTGAAATAAAACAATATAGATTTAATTTACCCACAAAACAATTCCTGTGGGGAGAGTTGGAAGCAGCAAGGCCTGATTTCCAACAGACTAGCTCTTTGTTTCCCTCAGCCCACCTCCGTCCCCACTACATTAATTCTGTCACCTCCACACACCACAGATCACAGCTCCGCAAAACAAGAAGTAGGTGCAGGTTGGCCAGTGAGTATGAGCTGCCAAGAGAAATAATAATCTTTGCTTAATGGGGACATGAATGTAGTTCTTGCTCCTCTGGCATGCTGTCTGTATTCACAGATCTTGTAGAAACATGATTGTTTCTCAGATTACCGCCCTTCCATCAAATTTGAGTGAAATGCATCAAAAAGGTTCAAGACCTACTGGAGGTAGATTTGCAGCCAGACTGAAAGCCAGCCTGGCTGCATAAGCAATATTTATGTGGAAAAACGGGCTGAAAAAATAGAAATTTGACTACAGTGGAGATGGAAAAAAAAAATATTCATCGAGAACTTTTTTGGAGGGGATGAAATTAAAAATGATTCAGACTTTCTAGTTGTGCTAGCAACTGAGAAATAGAAACTGAAAACAGGAAATGAGATGAACTACTACGCATCCACTGACAGGACTTGGAAATGTATGGAATGAAGAATCTAAGATTATGATAGTAACACAGGAAAAAGGAATTTGTTGGTTATAGTTGGGGCTAGGCTTTACAAAATGTTTTTAGATTTTTGCCATAGGACTCTTCCATCCATCCTGTATTGGCACAGCTCACCTGGATGACAAGTGGCATCATGGAGTTCATAACAAGCCACTAAGAGAGGGCAGACAGAGAGGAAGGGAAAGCATTTGAAACCAGTGTCACTAACATCATCAGTATGCCTAAAACATTTTGGTTTCTGCATAGTTCTGTGTTTTACTCATAGACTAAGTCCCCTTAGGGCCTATATCTGAGCTAAGGGAAATGATAGACCATGTGGCACTCAAAAGGAAAGAAAAGATAAGCAATATGGAAAATATCTTTAAAAAACCAGTCATGCCTCCCCCTATAAGTGCCAGAAAACAGCAGAAGCAAAACTCCCATTCTCCTGTTATTTGCAAAAGCCTCGGTTACTTGAATGAGAAGACTCTCGTAAGAGCTCTTCTTGCTAGAAGGCCTGGGCTGTGCTCGCATCAAAAAGTTTTCAAATTGTGACCCACAAGATACTTACATGTTTGTAGGAAGCGTGCTGTTCACAAGACTATGTCCATCTCCTAAATCTCATCAGAACTTGATAAATGCTTTCCTATGCTATGTAAATGACTTCAGAATTAGCCCTAGATCATAAATGCAAGAGGTGGGAGGTCATGAGATGCTCTCCCCAAAGACCTCCACCTCAGAAAGCAGTGCAGTCTTAAAACCCTTTAAGATGGCTCTGCCCTAATCCCTGTGCTGTGCCCTAACACCTCTCATGCAGCTCATCTGCTGAAACTGCAGCACTCCATACCCACACAGGTTTTTCCTCTCTCTTGTTTTTTCCAAGCAAATTTCACTGCCTGTGAGAAGAGGCAAGTTATTTGATGTCTGGATCATTCACCTTCTCGCCTTCATTTTACTACTTTTCTGGAGGCTTCAAGATAAGGATATGACAGGCTCACATAAGGATTTTCACCTCTCCATCTGCTTGCAAAGGAAACCAGATATCCAAGCCCACATACCCTCTTAGGTGTGGAAATTTGCTAACTGTTCATAGCATGCCTAAGCTGCACTTGTTTTTTCATAAACAGCAGAAGTAGAGAAGGGGCCTTGACTCAAAAGGTCTGCTTGCACAGCGGCGAGTAGAGATTACTGTCACCAAATCAAAACAGGGGAGTCAGTGACAGCATGGAAAGCTTGCACTGATTTAAGCTGGTATAATATTTCTGGTGCCAGTAAGGTAGGTGTATATCTCTGGAGGCAGGCTGAGCTCGTTTTCATGCACAGCCCCATGAGCAGCAAACAATAAAGGCCACTGTTTACTGCCCTGCAAATATAGTAACTGGCACTGGTGACATAATGGATTTAGCTGATTTGAGAAACACTATGAGTTTAAATGTTTTTGCTATCGGATTTGAAACGCATGTGCAGGTATAACCATGAAAGGCAATTCAATAAATTACTGGGGTTTTTTTAAAACTCCCCAAAGCTAAAGAGAAGATGGATTTAATTCAGAAATGTTTATTTGATTTAGTTGCTGTTTGGTTCACGGGCGACTCCCTGTAGGGGCAATAAAAAACAAGGCTCTGTTTTTTATAGTGCAAAGATTTTACACTGCAGTCCTCTGCAGTCTCTTTAAACGTGCCCCTCTCTTGTTTCAAATACTAAGAAATTCCATTCATCATGACTCAGAAATTTCAGAGATGGAAACAATCTATTAAGCCCTATGATCCATCTCCTGAGCAGTGCAGAATTACTCCCTATGGTGCATTCATATTTTTAATGTTTTGCCCATCAAGTTTATAAGGTCACATTACTGAAGAGTTTTAAATCACATCTCATGTTTGTGTAAACAAATACGTGGCTGCTGCATTTCAGTATAATTGCTCTTATGGATGTGCCCGAGAAAGGAGGCAAGCAGTAGCTGGGATAAATGACAGGTGCCAGTATTGGGAGGAGGGGGTTGTTTTTGTTGGTAAATGTGATCAATGCTGTGCACAGCAGGCTTTCAACTATTCCTCTTTGGAGAACGGTCATTCTAATGTCTGTCATTAGCAATTTGCTGTTGGTCACTTGGGAACAGCATGTTTCCTACAAATTGCTTCTATTAGTCACCAGTTCTTGTCTAAATAATTGGCTATGAGAGAGAGCCTGTGTGAAACAGGAGTTAACAGGATGGCAGAATATATGGGTACATCATTATAAGATGCATACTTTACATTTTTTGAATGCCAAAAAATAGCAGAATGGACTCAGATCTCTTTACACCGGGGTCAGACTGGAGCTACACCCCATAGTCCAATAGAGCCGTTTGAAAAGCCAAAGGTAATGTACATGAGGTCAGTACCTGGCAGCAATAGAACAGTACATTTGCTTGTCTCTGAAATGCAGTCACCTCTGGCATGAAACCTGGCAGATGTTTCACATAAAATAGTAAGGATGTGGACCAACATCCTTCAGGAAAGGGAGAAGAGAAAGAGGGGAAGAACATGGAGGAGTTTCACAAGTTTGCACCCTTTGGATTCTTGTTGCCAGCCTGTTCAGTAAAAACTCCTAAACACTGTTGTTAGTTCAAGTACCTACTGTTTTGACAGCCTTTTGTCTCATTGAAAATAGGTATTTTGGCATGACAGAAAATAAAAGGAACAAAAAAAAAATTGACTTACCTACTAAAAAGAAAAATGTGGCTGAGAAGGCAGGTCACAGTAGCACATCATCATTCAGCCTTGTCATTGCCATCGTGAGTCTCAGTCTTCCCACCACACCGTCTGAATATGTTCTACTTCAGGTTACTACCTGACTGCTCTTACAGTCCTACTATACTTGGCTTGTGAAAGCTGAGCCTGAAATAGTGTGAGGGTAAAAGGTTACAGATGTCCTCCTGACAAAACTCATGTCACATTTATAAGGAAATATCTAAGCTTGTTCTTGATGGGGTACTTTAGAGATGCCAGAAAAAGGGGCTTTGATATCATAAAAGTAATTCTGGAGCCTCTGAAAACATATTTTGGGACTCTAATGCAGGCATGTTCAACAGAGTTGCAAAGAGAGAAACATCAGGACTTTTGAATCCAAAGCTACTGGCCTTTGGACTGATGCAGTGAGGACTGGATGGTTATTCTCCAAGGTCTGGTTAGAAGCCTGAGGGGGATAGTGGGAAACTAGAGCTTAAGTATTGCCATCACGGGAGGAGGCAACAGCACCAAGACAATGGATGGGGGTCAGAGAGGGGACACAGTAGCCAGCCTTATGTAAGTAATTTCTCAAAGTTACACAACAGAGAATAGTAATAACACTAATGCACTTTTATAATGCATTCCTATGGTGATTTAAAATGTTTTGAAAAGGTAAGTAAATATTATATCATAAAGTAGTAGATGGAGAGTTTGTAGCAATGAGGAAATAAGTAGCTTCTTTGTAACTGCAGGGAGAGTCAGAAGAGTGGTGGGCAGCAGAAGTAAGGTGTGTGGATTCCTCTGAGCACTTGGTCACAGCCTCTCAAATGCTTGGGTCCACTGGACAGCAGGCTAAGCTGGCAGTTTAGGAAGAATTTTTTTTCTACGTCAGGTAACATATCAGAACAGAGAAGTACATTTTTCAAGATGGGAAAAGACATTTGCTGAAAACAACAGAGAAGCATTTCGAGTTCCCGGGATTTTATTACCTTTTCTAGTGTGAGCCAAAGGAACCTATCCAAGTTTCCAGAGATTATTCCTCACAGGAAAAGCAAAGTCCTAATAAAGGACATAGCAATTGCACAGTAAAAACAACAACAACAATAAAAAGATGTCTTTTGTTTAATCACCTGGACAGATCCAGTGTGATGCAAATAAAACGTGGGATAACAAGCTGCAAGAGATCGGTCACATGTACAGGGGCTTGTGAGGCCAAGGCAGCAAAGTGAGACAGAGTAAAGTGCTGGTGGGGAGCAGTGCTCCCAGTAGCTTGCACCTGCCAATGTTCTTTGTGATCAGGCAGCTGTTTGTCATCAGCACCACTGACCCTCAGGAGTTTTCTGCCCTTCAAAACAACTGTTCAAACCACTTGTTGATTTACCAGTGATAATAAACCTATTGTCTCTCCCTACTGCCTCCCTGGGCTGTACTAGTCCCTTCAGGATTACCATGGGGTGGAGCAATGCAACCCTGGAAGCAATCACTGGATGCAGAGGGACCACCATCCTGTGGAGGATGTGTCCCGTGCCTTTGAGCACGTCTGCCTCATATAATGAGGAGTGTAAACAGGGATCCATCACCCCATCATCCCTGGCCATGAATTGCTACGTGCTGAGAACAGCCCCTGGCTGCCACTGGATTTACAGCTCTTGGTCCATTACAGATGCTCTGCCTCTACTCATTGCATGCATCTGCCATCTTTCTGCCGGGGCCATTTATTATTCCTGAGTAGGCAGAAGGCCTTCCTACCTGCTTTTGGGTGGCTCCAGTTCATATGCAGGAGCACCAGGCAGCTCCTGTGCTGTGTGTCCTTTCTCCTGCCTGCAGTACTGCTGTGAGCAGGACAGGTCATCCAAGAGAAGTTTTAGTTGGGGAGATCAGATTATGTGGTTCAGGACTTTTCCTGCAAGATAGAAATTGAGTTTTCATCAAAAACTCAGTTCTTGCTCCTCTTGGACTGAAATGAAGGCTCAGCTGCGCATCCAGAGGTAATGTTGTATGGATCTGTGGGACTAGCCCTGTGTTTTCTGTGTTAGTTTAAATTTTAGGCACTTAAGAAAAATGTATGTACTGCCATAGGAAATGCAGTCTCAGGCTGACACTCACCACTGCTCTGGCTCGTTGTGGACAGGATCTGGCATTCTGGGTGAAAGCAAACTCAGCAGCTGAGGCTGGCACAGAGGGGACTGAGCAGGCTTCAGAAAAAGCATGTGGCTTTCTAAACATCTTGCAGTCCAAAGCAAAACCAGCAGTTCTGATGTGCTGTGAGCAATA
Source organism: Chloroceryle aenea (assembly GCA_013399075.1). NCBI lineage: Eukaryota > Metazoa > Chordata > Aves > Coraciiformes > Cerylidae > Chloroceryle > Chloroceryle aenea. Next base: position 942,568 of record VWZY01005813.1, read on the forward strand.
AACAATGAGCTTTGTCAGCATGTCTAGAGGAAATGATAATTCCTGGAGTGTGACTGATGAAATGTTGACCAAGATGGAGGCTTTGGATAGCGTTGTGGTTAGGAAAGCATATGGGCATCCTTGTTGAATAGCTGACACTAAAGCAAAGATTCCTAACTAAGGCATTAAGATCTTTCAGGTCTCTCAGCTTGCTTCCCAGTGGTGTTTTGTCCTGTTCCCTGCAAAAATTGTAAAACATTGCTTATGCCAAAAGGGAGATTTGCACTGTTGTAACCAGCACCTGAATCCACCCCTCCCACTGCATGGCTCTTCATCACCTACCGCTCACCACTGCTGTTCAGCCCATCGAGACACAGAGGTCTCAGTGCAGGTCAAGTCGCTGTTGAACATGCATTACGAGATTGGCTATCCCTCTCTTCCGTACTTTGTACTATCAGGCAGCTGTGATTGCTTTGGTCTTTTCAGTGTAATCTGAAGTCTAATGAAATCAGTGGGAGAGGTTTTATAGGTCACAGTGACCTTGACAGAGACCTGGTAGCCCCATGCTTAAATATTTTGCAAATCTGTTGTATAGTCTCAATGCCAAAAAAAGTCAGTGAGTATTTTTCCCCTTTGGTGGGAGGATGTTAAAAACTATCCACAGCAAACCCAGTGAAGTGTTTCTGGTCACTCAAGCAATGAATAACACTGACATGCATTATTAGCAGAAAACAAGAATAACTAAAATTAGAGAAAATTATGCAATTATTCATGGTAATAATATTAACTTCGTAACTGTCTGTTGCAACAAATAACTTTGAGAGTTATCTTAGTGTGTGTGTAACAGGGACATATGTGCATATAAGATCTGATTACACAATAACTTTAACTTTTTCCCAATGTGCCCTGTGAAACCTGGAATCCTGATCTCACTCTCCAGCCACCCATCCCAGGGTTGTTTTAGGAAAAATGACATTTAGTCCTATTATTCAATGCTGGAANAAGATTCAGTGTTCTGCTATGGCTAGTGTTACCCTCAGGCATTTCTGGCATGTTTCCGTTGTAAATTCATTTTTTATGTGGCCAGGAAATACAACATCTTGTTGCATCATGTAAGAAAATACCATATTTCTTCCCTGTTGCTCATATCCGATCTACAGAAGCATCTGGTGGGAGCATGTCAGAAGATCTGTCATTATATGCAAGAGTTTCAGCCCACAATGCAGTTTCTTGCTCAAGTCTCATCTTGAAAGAACAAGGTCAAATCATATTTTACTTTTCTCCCTTTTTAACTGTGACTTTTTATTGTTCTTCTCTCAACAATTGTTTTCTTTCTACCATAAACTGTTCTTGCCACTGTCACTTCTGGGCAATTTGGGTTTGGATGGAGATAAAAATTAATACGGCTGCTCTACAGGAAAATCCTAGTGCTGTTAAGTTTCCAACAAAGCCCGTCCTACAGTTTAACAAGTCCAGCTTTTGAGGAATCCTTAGAAATAAAATCCAAAGTACTACACAAGGAAAAGTAATAAAAGGCCTAACACTCCATTTTGCATGGGTGATACTGCAGGGCTTGAGATGATGGCTGTCCACATTGTGATATTTGCTAGAGGGCACAGATTTGTTGGAGAATATGAAGGCTCATTTCTAGTGTCATAAACATGGCCTGCATCTCACCTCTTGTTCCTTACTCTTCCTCCTTCTCCAGACCAAGGCAACATCTCCTTCACCATTCCCATCATTCTCTCAGTGGCAACCCCCAGAAAATATCTCCTGAGCATTAGGAGGAAGGTAAAGAGACATTTATACAGCTTAAAAATTGCTTTTGTTGCTCCTACTAAGCCAAGGTCCAAGCCACATAGTCTTGCTCACTGCCTACTGGCACAGTGCCTGTCAACTCACTGCCCCATACATACAGACCTGGAGCTCTGTGGTAACAGAATTGGATTATTTCTGACACGCTCTTTTCTCATGGCCTGCCCATTTATGTTTCCACACCTTGCCTCCCTTGAGGGTCTCTCTTGTCACATGGTTAATCGGAGAACTGAGATGTGGGTAAGACAGGTTTTATTTCCCAGCAGTCAGACTGGTCCCTCTAACATAAGCCTCATGTTCATAAAGAAAGCAGGAAAAATTGAGAAAATACATCTGATGTAATTAGTGTAACCTTTCTGCCAGGTGGTTAACAGCAGAGAAAATATCTGTATTTAATAGACCCATGGTCCCTCTTGATAAAGGACTGAATTCCAATCTCCACTTAGAAACCTGAGAAAACTAAACATACCCTCCCCAAGAGCTCTTAAAGAGATGGATTTCCACCACTTACTTGCATTCCCAGATCTTTATTAGGCAAGAGGGAGCACAGTCATAGAGCCAGGCAAAAACCAGCAATGGCAATATATATCCAGCTAATGAGCAAAATACCTTTCTTTTTCAAATCGTTTGGCAGGGGTCCACCTCCCTCCCTTCCCTCTTTCTAGTGAAAAGTTCCCCCAGGGAGAGCCCCATGGCTCCAGCACCTCACTCGAGGTCAGGATCAGTGAGCAGTCCTGCCCAAGGCAGTGGTGGAAGCTCTCAACTTTGCTGCCAGTGTTACGGAAAGAAGAGCTCCTAGCTGCCTGCACAGCCACCCAAAGACCTGGTGGTAACACACACTGATGCTCCACACCACCCTTGGGATGTATCAGGTCGTGTGGCATGGAGCTTCAAGGCAAAAGTTTAGGCAGAAGAGTGCCATCAACCCATGTCTGGTTATCAACAAATTGACACTGGAGTGTGGTCTACCCTCTTGCACTGCACTTAACTCTTAGTACACACTCTTACTTCCTCATAGAGCCCACTGGCAGAGGTGGAGGAAGAAGCACTATTCCAGCCTGCTTTATGGCATGTTGCTAAAGCAATCCAGGTATGCAAAGGACTGATTACTTCTCAGATAGCTGGAAAGGAATAACTGTGATTTCCAGAACTGTTTTATCTCCTCACTTGTGCTTTTCTGGGAGGTTGCTAGTTCAGAGAAGGGAACCACATCTCTCCTGTCTGTTGGGTTGCTGCAGCTTGCTCTGCCCAGTACTATAATTTCAAACTATTTGGAGGCAGCTGCTTCATGCTGACTAGGTTGTGCCCAACACAGTATTTACCACATGAGGTGTTTCTACATGTGTACCATCATTTGCAACTGCTTATAAAGTATTTGGGGCTGAAGATGTAAATGTTGTTCTTCAGTCTGAAAGGCCTAGATAATTTAACTCAATTAGTCAACTGTAGGAGATTGAGAGATTTTTAATTAGAAAATCTCTACCTCTCCCCTTTCATTCTCTCTTACTGGGTCTATTCAGAGTTTACTGAAATACCCAAGGGCTGAGTACTAATTCAGTTAGCTCCAGGCTGGATACTTCTCCACATTCAGCTAAGTCTAAAACTGAGCATTACTCTTAGAAATGAAGCCCTGGAGTTAGAAATGATAGGGAAGGTGTATGTGGAAAATGCTAAGTGTGAGGCATTTGGATCTTTTCCAGGTTTTTCATATTATAGCCTTTTGCCTGACTAATTTATACTTCGTGCCCTCCCTAAACATAGAAACATATTCAGAAAACCTAAAAGAATCCTTCTAAGACCCTTTAAACCTACTTTTCCTGGAAGAAAAGGGAGGTCGTTTCTCCGTTCATGAAATCCTTCATTAAAACAAGATATGACCTTGACTCCAGAGCAAGAAGCAGCAGGACAGGAATCAGGACTGAAGGAGGAGACTAAATGGAAAAGACAGAGATAGTCCAAACAGCAGCAAAGAATCGATATGAATTGTCCATGGGCATTTGTCCAGACAGATTCACTCGTCTCTGCCACCCTCACATGTGGCTGATACCCAAGGGAAGCTGTGTTGGCTGGTCAGTGTCACAGCAGAGCACTGACAAGTATTACTCAGTGTTTGGATAACACATCCAGGCATTCTCCTGGCTGTCCAAACACATTGTATGATGTGGACAGAGAGTCTGTCTGGATAGTTTCATCTAGGAACAAGACTCATCTTTCCCACCCATACTGAAGTGTTTAATTTTAGCTCTGATCTTTTGTTTTGTTTTGTTTCTTTCCAGAAAGTACACATCCAAATAGCCCTATTAGCCACCTGGGCTGTGTAGCTGTTTCCCGTTGAGCAGCCATCAGCTGGGAGCTGGAGGAGCTTGGAAATGGTGGCTGCAGTGACCTCTCAGCTGTAGGGTTTGCACAGTGCCCTGGCAACTCCTGGAATGGACAGGGACAGGGATGATGTACACAGGAGATATTCCTGGGATCATTACACAGTATAGGAAGATCCTGGATCACATCAGTCCTATTCATTTCTTTCATTCATCTCCACTGAAGTCAACAGTCAAAAGCAATTTTAAGCACTTGGATCATACAGAATATAGAAATACCTGTATCCTGGCTTGCTGTAACAATTCAATGGTAAGTATGACTCCCTGGTGAATGAACAGGATATCACGGGCTTATTTTATCTTCCAAATGGGTCAGAGTTGAACCTTTTACTAGATTTCCACATTCATTTTCTCTTAACAGGTTAGGTTTTTACTTGGAGAAGGTGTTGTTATAACTCCTTCAAACAGAAACGCTTCCAGATCTTCTGAAGATACTTAAAATAAATTTGTAACCACCTACAATTTGGTTCCGCTTTCTAATGAATGCCTTCATTTTTATGTATAGATATAGTTTAAGCTTATGTATTCAGCCTGCATTCCACATATGTGGATTCAGTAATCTTGGATCGATATATAACCCTTCATGTGTACTTTAAAGGGGATTAAATTAATTAACCTTCATAGGCAATAATGCCCTTTCCTGTGGTATCCCCATTTGAGGACCATTATCTAAAATAATAAAGTTATACCTTTTGTTTCAGATATAATAGTCTTGATAACAATGTGGGCGTTGTTAGAGGTGATAAAAATATATCTGTAATGTCTCAAAAGAAGAGCATCCTTGCATTTTTTTAAATGGTGTGATTCTGGCATTTTGAAAAAATTCAACGGCCATTTACAAATGCTGAAAGTTTCATCTGACAGCTGGTTGAAAAGTGTGGAAGATACTGAAGCGAGCTCAAGAATCAGATTGTTTTGGCTAGTGCAAGTATTTCCCTAGGCCTTAAAAATAAGGCAATGGGATAAAAAATAAATCTGATGTTACCATTAGACTTGTAGGCAGAGTGTAATATGTGTTGTTCTTTCCAGTGTATTTTGGCACTTGTACTCAATATACAAGAGATATATATATATATATTTATATATATAAACACAGAGTCTGCACCTTTCTTCACTTGTGTGTTCAGTTCTATGTTCAGAGGGCACGCACTCAAGAACACATGTATATATATGTGCACAGACAGAAATCCAGCTCTGGATGTACACATACTATAGATGCATAATTTGTGCTTATATCATACTTGCTGCATTGCTGAAGTCAAATTTTAAAGTCATTTAAGACCCAAATATCCCACAGGTGTATTCACAAGCTGCTGGTATACCTTTTCTCCTGTTCACCTATTTCACTAGCAGTGTGCTTAGTTCCATGTCTTTCTGCATCCTTATTAGATACATAAAAATTAAGCCTCTTGTCACTGTTGCAAAGTTTGAAAGCTTCCTAGTAAGGTGAGCTGATTCCCTCAGTTCCTTGCTGGTTAGCAGGGCCAGGAGCAACACCCAGGAGAGTTCCTGTCCTGAACCATATACTCATCATCAGAGTAGCTGATCCCTCCAACATCTCATTTTGTTACACGCTGCTCCTTGAGATTTTCATATCATGCTCATCATCCTGAAACAGGAGAAAAGATGTCTGAAGCACCCTTAGCTCCAAAATAAGTTGCTGAGAACCTACCAGGATTTGGCCCAATTTTGTCAGAGGAGACAAGTGATTGTCACGTGGGTGAATCCCAAGGGAGGACCACAGGATTTCTGTTAGACGCTTTGATGAGATGGACACAAAGCTATTACCATCCCAGGTCTGCTCTGAACATCACAGGAAGAAAAACAAAGTTTTAAATTAAAAAAAGGAAATTCTATCAGGTTAATCTTTCAAAAGCCACAGTCCATCTGGATGTCTTCTTCCTTGGCATTAATTACAAACCCTTTAATCTGTAAGCAAAATATGAGTGAGATGTAAGCTCACTGCAATTGTGCTTACTATTTTGCTTGCTAACACGGCATCTAATCCACCATGAGCAGGAATTCATCATGTCTCAGGGTCTACCTAAAGCGCACAATCCCTCTAAATGGGCAGTAATCTCCATTGAATCTTCAATCTCATGAACTAATAAGTGATGCTAAAGGCTCATTTGGTTTGGGAGCTCCTAGCACTGCAGGGACCAACACTGTACACAGCTCCCAGCATAGCAGCACACAGCCCTGCAATGAGTGTGGGCAACAAGAAGGATTCCTGGCATTTTTTTTTTTGCAGCAGAGAACCCCTCTTTCTTGATGCATCAGCACTCTGCCAAAATTTGCAAGCCACACGAACTCTGGACTGAAAAATTCCCACTAACGGTCTTGAGCAGTGAGATCAATAATAATTTCCACAAACTCCACTCTTTCATATAAATGCCTCCCCTCCTGCTCCCTGTGGGATAAACAGTTGGATGCAAGGCTGACATTTTGCAGATGCTGGGAGTGCAGGCGATTCTGGCAGCAGTGACAGTGGCGGGAGAAGGAGGCAGCATGGGGGGGAAGAGGCACAGGCGACTGAAATTCATTACTTGGAGAGGTCGCAGGGGTTAGTGACAGTGGCACTGAATGGATTTTTCCAGCCGTTTCGAGCTGAGATTTGCACTCTGTAATCTGAATGCTTTTATCTATTTCTGAAAATAGACAGGAATTTTTTCCACAGGCTGCTCCAATCTGGCCATGGAGATGTGGGGAAGGATTACAGGGATAAATTCAGGTTTTGTTAAGCAAGCACAGCTTTTCCAAACCAAACATAGACAGCTTTCTCGCAGCATAAACACACATATAAGAATTCTCTTGTCAGAAGGACTCATCCCCTTGTGCAAGAGATGAAAGTGCTCGGTGCCATTCACAGCCCTCGAGCCCTTAACTCCTGTTTTGTATGTTGTTTGCCTCTCAAGGCCAGCTGTGCTAGAGACAGCAATGTCTCTCCAAAGCTGCAGAGAATGATCTAGATTTGTTTCCCCTGCTGAACGGACAAGTACTAGTTTACTCAGTGACTATTTTCTGTTTCACTCACATTTTGCTGCAGTTGAGCTTCCTCTCTTGCTTAGTCATGTCCTCTTCTGGCAGAGGTTTCTCTGAAAAGAGAGCTGATTCTAGAAATTAGCTAGGACAAAAACTGTTGGGTAAGTGTATTACAGCACTTTCAGGGATGAGGAATTGATAAGAAGCCAGCTTTATTTACTAACTTATTTTCTATCTGGAGCAGAAAAATATGATGCTGGGGCCTGGTTTTGGTGTTACTAAATTGTTTTGAGCTAGAAGCTAAAAGATGTTGTTGGGAGTGTATATACTGACATCCTGGGGTAAAATACTATAAGATAAAAGGGCCTGCAATTTTACAACATCAACTGTGCTCACATGGTTTTACCATTTTCCTGGTGTCCCTCAGTCCCACCAGCCCTGTCTCCAAGCAGCTCACCTGCCCACTCTTGAGTTAACACAGTTGCTCTCCTGTCTAGCTTCTTCCATGTAATAGTAACAAACCAGCCACAATTTTCTCTTATCTGCACTTTAGCACCCCCACTTCATATACAAACCAGTTATTATGAAGCATAGATACACTCTTTTGGGGTGGAAGAAACCAAGATGTAACCTTGTCCTCACAGTCTGCAGACTGGGGACACATCACTAATAGTGGGCAAATATCTGTGCAGAGGCAAGTACTGGCCCAGCAAATCGGGAGCTGTACTTATCATCCTGCCAGGAGGTGGCTCTGCCTAGCCATGCCCAGGTGGCAACAGAACTGCAAAATAAACACTCAAGAGCAATAATTCTAGGGAAAAGTCAGGAAAAGAAAAATGTAATTCGATTAAGCATTGCAGTTATTAATGACAGTAAAGCCTTTGTGGTGGTGAGGTACGAATCTGGATGGATGTATACATGACTGTATACATGACTGGGGCCACATCAGGGCAAGGAAGGGTTGAAAAACCTTGCCAAGAGCTGAGCTGCTGAAGCATCCTGACAGCTCTGAAAGATCATGGTGGGGAGTGACCATCCCTTGGGAGCCTCCTCAGCTGGAGGTTCAGAAGCAGATAGTGTCTCATAGGAGGCAGCTGGATCCACTGAGCTTCAGCAGTTTGGCAGAGGTTTAGATCAGCCCTTCTCAATGCAATGTGTCACGTCCATCAAACCAAACCAAACAAAAAAAAAAAAAAAAATTCCAAACAAGTGCATGCAAAAGCTCACTGGCATTCACCCATGCCCTTAACATTTACCAGCAGCCTCTCACTACCCTTCTGTCTGTGCATCCTGCCATTTGCCTGAGCTCAGAGCAAAATTTCATTTCAGGCCAATAGCAAGCACTGCCTGAGGGAGCCAAATGCCTTCAGACACAGCCCCTCCCCGGCACAGAAGAAACATCAAGCATTTCCCCTCAGCCAGCTAATACTGACAGTGAAATTAGTTGAATCTGTAATTTGGGAATTAATTTTCTATGATTTACCAAACCTGTCAGACCGGAGCTTTAGACATCACCTTCTCCCAGATAAGAGAAGAGACTAAAACGAAACCCTAAGGAAGTGTTCAAAGGAATTTGCTTGAGGGACAGATGTCTGTGCAGATGGCAGCCTGATGCAGAGGATTTAAGATGGTGCTTGGGCTTGACTTTCCACACCGCCTCTTACTGGTCCCACAAGGTACAGTTCCCACAGTCTTCCACATCAGTGGTAGATGGGCTGTGTGCTATCAGACCTTCAGCTGGCTCTTCTGTCTCTCTCTCTCTCTCTGCCTTTCCCAGTAAACAAATAATGGCACACTCCTGTTCAGCCTTGTCTATTTTGAGATCTCTAGCAGTCCTACCGATAAACACCGATATGAATGTTTACACTTGAATAGAGACGGGCCCATATTGTACAGAGATAATAACAGTACAATTTGATATTCATGAGGTGCTGATGATCTCTAAATATAGAAACAGAATAATTATTGCTGGCATTACAGGATGGATTTCAAAAAGCAGATAAATGGAGAAATTGCATCTTCAACAGTAACAACAGGAAAGCTGTCTCCCTTGATTAGGCAAGGGCCATACTGCAGAAGGCAGACCTCATGGCAGTGGGATGAAGGGCTGTGATACCCTACCAAAGGAAGGGAAAAGCACAGCTGTAGAAAAAAATAAGTAAGTTTGAAAATGCACCTAACACCAAGCTCACCTCAATGGATACGACTACGCAAGATGGCAATGAGGCAGGTTGACTGTACCAGGAATACCTATTGTGAAATTGGAAAACAAAACAAAACAAAAAACCCAAACAAACAAAAAAAATCCCGCACAAACAAACAAAAAACGCCACAAACCCAACCCACCATCTTTTCTACCAAAATCCCATAAGGAAAGATGAAGCTTTTGGCCACCACAATCAATGCATGCCTGCAGCTGGAGCTGGGTGCAGTGAGAACATGCTGAAGCAAGATACAAACCATTTGCATCCACAGGCAGTGAGCTTCAGCCTCTGTTGTGGCTTAACCTCTGCTAGCAACTAAACACCACACAGCTGCTTCCCCACTCACACCCTCCTGTGGGACAAGAAGGAGAATCAAGAGAAAGAAAAATAAATGATACCCCCAGGGTTGAAGTAAGGACAGCTTGATAAAACAATACACAGAGAGAAGAAAACAGTACTAAGGAAATGATAGGCTATGTGAGTTATAGAAACTGGGAAGGCTCTACCTGTACCCAAGATGTCAACTTTCCCTGCTCTGGTCACACTGAAACAAGTTGAAAACAAGCATGGCTTCTCTTATATAGGGGCATGACTCATTATGGTGTGGAATATCCCATTGGCTGGCTCCGTTGGTTATACTGGCTGTGGCCCCTTTCAGCTGCTTGGGCCAGCAGCTGCTTGTGATAGTTAACCTGAACTGTACCCAGGACAAGGCTTGTACTCCAGCCTGTAGGATGAGCAGGGTGTGTGGTATCTCTGCATGCTGGCCACTGAATATGCATGGTTCGTTGTTCTCCTAGTCTGACTTCCTTTGATTCATTTTAGGGTTATACAGCAATTACGGAAGACAACAAAAGTAACAGGTACTTGGCTCCTGATAAACATGCTGCTGATTGACTACACAGTCCTTCAGTACAGATGCAGGCACTTTGCTTCAGACACACAGTTTGGTATTACTGAGGAATTTTCTGGCAGAATCTCTCCTCTATCAAATGTTATACATGTTGGAGTATGTGTGTTTAGGGCTGTGTCCTCTCCCAGTCTCTGAAGGGTGCTAGCCAGGTTAGTTACCTAATGACTGGAAAGACAGTCATCTTTCTGGGAGTATGGCCTTTGCAGTTTCCACTCAGCAGTGGTACCTATGGAGCCGAACACTGCGCTGGCCGGGCTGCCAGAGCCATTCGGCATCTAACAGTTTTGCAGAGCCATTCCCTCCCACCCCTGTGAGGAATCTCATCCCTGGCTGGTGCTTCCACAACAGACAAATGCAGATTTGCTTCGACTTCGACCTTTACCACTACTATGCTGAACAAAGCTCTTGCCAGTTTCTGTTGCTGTAGAAAAAAGTATGTGGACTACAGCCAGGCTGTTGCCCCAGAGATATCAAAAGAAGTAATGCCTTCAAAGAGAACAGGGCAGGAGCTGTAGGTTCATCTGGGGTTTGCTTATTGCTGTGACTTTTGACAGTGATTCTCTGAAGTGAGATGAGGAAGGGATAGAAGTTACCCGCCACTTTCAGACTTTGATCTGAAAGTTAGTTGCAAAGAGGATGTTTCTAAGAGCAGTATGTCCTGAATCAGTCTCCTTATTAGGTGATTCTAGTCCTAAGAGTCAAGCAGCAACCTGAACTCTGTATTTCTCCAAGGTTTAGGGAACTGGTGCTTGCATGTGAACTTGATCACCCCAGTATATGAGGAGCTAGAATTATTCACATGCTCTTCTGCTACAGCTGTGCCCTTCATGTATCCTCTCTATGCATACTACTAGCCAAAAGGGGAGAGAAGGAGAAAAGGAGAGAGAGAAGGGAAAAAAAAAAATCTAAAGAATTGCAAGTGAGAAGTAAATGGACGTAACACTCCATATACTGTGTTTCATATATTCCTGTAGGTATAAAAATATTGTCTAACCCTTGAAATGCAGTATAGTTAATTGAACTGGGTTATTCTGTGTTGGTGGAGCAGAGGGAGACAAAATTCCCCAGACTTTTACAGCTTTTTGTCAGACAACACCTCAAAGTTTTTAATTAAGTTTTACAACTGGGAGAAACCAAAACACTGAGAAGTTACATCGCTTGGCCAAGGACCTACAGCAAGTCACTGATGTGATTTCCATGGGAGCTCAGCCTTTTTTTTAGTCTCCAGCACTCAGACAAAAAGGGTCTTGGTTAAACTGGACATCTATAGCGTTTCAAACTAGTTGTCTCCAGCAGCATGAGCCACCTAGCTTTGGGGAAACACTCCTGTGCGCTGCTCTGTGTCAGTATGGTGGAGAGAAATGAGTGGCTGTGACCAAGCTGGTGTCACAGTCTGAAAGTCACAATAACTTAGCAAATGGACCTTGATCTCTCAGACAAGCTCCAGGCTCGTCTGCACCAACTCAACTCCCACAAAGGCAGATTCAACAGAAGTTTTGCTTAAATAACTGGCAGGGGATGTTCTCCTTGTTGAACACATGTTTGAGTTGGATAAAAACCGCTCAGCCTGTAGGGAATTTGTTCTGTGGCAAAGGTGGATCAGAATGGTATTTTTAATTAAAAAAAAAAAAAAGGACAATTTTAAGCATCGTTTGTACTCTGCTTGGGGAGGAGCTCTCTGTCCCCAGGGAGTTTTCAGGATGCTGAGCCATGACAGCAGCTATTGCTTGCCTACTTGCTGCTCTTAAGCAATACATTGCTCTCACAGGCAGGTGACAATGGAGGCAGAGCACTATCCTCTCCAGTATAATCCAAAGCTCCAGGCAATCTATTCATACTACAAAAGAAACCTCAAACTGGAATGCTGCTTCAGAGCAGGTGGACAGAGGTGTTCACTCTGTTGCTTGCAGGTCCCCAAAAGTCTTGGAGGAGCTCCAGGGAAGGCAGTACAAGACACTAAAAGAAGTGGGTGTGCTGGCAGGAGGTGCGGATACACTACAAGAGCAGTGCTGCTGGAAAATTTGTATGCTCTACAAATCAAAAATGTTAAAAAATGCACCTCTGAGGCCTGCTGCTGTAAGCTTTGTGAAGTAAAGACAAATCAACAGTCTCCAGGGACAGTAATAATTCTTGTATAAGGGAAAAAATATGACATTCCTTCGTAACTTCCAGGTTTTTCCAATTCCCATTTGGTCACAGTTCAATGTTGTACTTCCCAATTGCAGCTTTTTATTGTTAGGTTTTTTCCCCCACAAAATATTAATTTTGTCCTGATGAGGTCAATGATTGGAATTTTCTAGTCAAGAAGTTTTTCCTCTCAGTCACAGACAGCCATAGGCCTAGCAACTACGCAAGTCTGAAGGTCACCAGTGTCCTCTGGAGACAGTCAGGGTTTCTCACCAAAAACAGTTCTCTGCAACTTAAGACCTGGTCCATCCATGCATCAGCCTGGTTCTGTGATACCCAAGGGATAAAGTGGAAGTGAAACAGGAATGACACTAGTGTAACAGATCCCAGGAGCTACTCTGGCAGCATTTTATCTGGTGCATGTTCTCTGCCATGATTGGTCTTGCTTTATATAGTTGTGTCTAAGAAGTGGTAAATTCTTGGCCTTGGAGTAATGCATCATTTTTAAGCACCTCCTTTGAACCACAGTGAAGAGGAGTTAAGGCAAGTGTTGAAGAGGAGAAAGGAACTAAAAGAAAAAGGAAGGATTAGGGTGGAAAAGAAGTGGGAATCCCAAATCTTCCCTTCCCACACAATTTGTCTTATGTGCATTACAGAGAAGTATGTCAAAAGCATGTCTTCACATGCAACTGCAGGTCACTTTGCTCTTTGGGACAATGAGGGTGGGAAGTGGAAATAATCGTTGTTTTTAGCTTGGATGAGCATATCCAAAGCAAACCTTCACAGCTATCTTTCCTCATAACTTTTTCCACTTCCACTACCTGCAACTCTCCCTTTGGAATGAGCGGTGGAAACAGTCCTTGTAGGTCATGAGAAAGGATCAGACCTCTAAACATGTTGTTATTCCTGTTTTCCAGCTCTCAGCACTCACAAAAACAGATGATTAAATAGAGTAGGTAGCAGTCAACTGATCCAGCTCTCACAGCAGGTACAGGGAGTTCTCTCCAGAGGAGTAAAACTGCTGGAGTAGACATTTTTCCTATTGCAAAGTTGCTTGTTATTCTTTACAGCCAAAGTAATGCAGATGCTGCAAAAAGGCATCACCCTAGAACACCCTTTCCTACGTTTTTGTTCAGACTTACTACTAGATACCTTGTCTGCATTGCCTTGTAACAAACTTACAAGGAAATTAGAATCTCTCATACCTTATCAAGACAGTTTGGGGTTTCTTTTTAACCTATGTCATTATACAGGAACTAAGAGAATGGGATTTGACTTTGATCCAGGTTTGTTGTCATGAATGATAAATAAATAAGAAACATCAGCAACCACCTCCACCTCTTACCTAGTACAAGTAATTTTGAATTTATGCTAGCCTTGCCCCTTAAGGAAAAAGAGGTGAAGATAGCTATGAAAAAAGTTCTTCAATACGAGGGTGAGAGACCACTGGAATGGGTTGCCCAGAGAGGTGTTGGAGGCCCCATCCCTGGAGTCATTCAAAGTCAAGCTTGATGGGGCTCTGAGCAATCTGCCCTAGGTAGAGATGTCCCTACTTGTGTAGGTAGGTTGGACCAGATGACTTTTAGAGGTCCCTTCCAGCCTAAAACATTCTATGATTCTATGACAGTATTATTTTCAAAACACACAAGTATTTTCTGGAAAAGCGTATGAAATGCTTGACACACTCATTGGAACCCATGAGAAGTTTTAATTTGCTTCTACGTTTCCATTCCCTGTGTAGGAAGAACCCTGTGCAGAGGTGATGAAACACACACCTGGAATGGAAGAAGGCAGATGGAAGAAAGGAGCTCACAGGACCTGTCCTGGGGCTCTCTCAGGTGGCTTCAGGAGACAGGACATTAGGAGAAGTGAGGGTAGAAGGGAAAATACAGCAGAGAATTATTATAGAGGGGAATTTTGCTGTATCTGAATGGACAGGGCTTTTGGTTTGCAAGAGGAACGGGCTGTCTTTGTTAGCTTTCCCCACTGCTCATGACTACCTTTGTTGAGCAAGCTCTTTGGTTTCTGCTGGGAGAGGAGATGAAGTCACTTATGAGGTGGTATGGAGAAAGAACTCACAGAATCACAGAATGTTAGGGGTTGGAGAGGACTTCAAAAGATCATCCAGTCCAACCCCCCTGCCAGAGCAGGATCACCTAGATTAGAGTGCACAGGAACACATCCAGGTGGGTTTTGAATGTCTCCAGAGAAGGAGACTCCACAACCCCCCTGGACAGCCTGTTCCAGTGTCTGTCACCCTCACAGGGAAAAAATTTCTCCTTATGTTTACATGGAAACTCCCATGTTCCAGTTTGCAGGGATTGCCCCTTGTCCTATCACTGGACATCACTGAGAAGAGCCTGTCTCCATCCTCCTGACACTTGCCCTTTACATATTTATAAACATTAATGAGGTCACCCTTCAGTCTCTTCTCTAAGCTAAAGAGACTCAGCTTCCTCAACCTTTTCTCATCAGGGAGATGTTCCACTCCCTAAACCATCTTTGGCTCTGTGCTGGACTCCTTCAAGCAGCACCCTGTCCTTGAACTGAGGGGCCCAGAACTGGACACAATATTCTGGATGCAGCACAAAGGCACATTGCTGGCTCATGGTCATCCTACTGTCTACCAGGACCTCCAGGTCCCTTTCCCCTACGCTGCTTTCCAACAGGTCTATCCCCAACCTATACTGGTACACAGGGTTGTTCTTGCCTAGACGCAAGACTCTACATTTGCCCTTGTTATATTTAAATAAATATCTCCCTGCCCAACTCTCCAGCCTGTCTAGGTCTCACTGAATGGCAGCACAGCCTTCTGGTATTCACAGGCCTGCCTTGAAGGAACATTCCATGGAAGAGTCCAAAAGACACAATGAGAAAGTTTCAGAGCAAATCAATATTCTACTTAAGCAATGCATAAGAATTACTAAATTTAAACTCCACAACAGCCTCAGTAACTGGGTCTGGAGCTGGAGTAGAGGGTACACTCCTGTCAAGCAGCAGCAAAAACCCAGGACATGCACACATCAGTCTCACACTCAGGCAACAGCTCACAACTGACAATAATGTAGAGAAACAAATTTCATCAGCCCCCAGGAACAGAGCCCGAAGGAGGTACTGCAGGTTTCTAAGCAGAAGTAGTATAGCCCATCATGTCTCCACTCCCACATCAACATGGGGACACTTCTGTCCCTCAGTTCCACTACTCCACTGAGACACAAAGCACCTCCTGGCACCTTTTAGTGTTTCCCCACAGGACTGGTGGTGAAACTTTGCCTTTATGAAATGCACTGCTGTCCCTTGAGGCCTGCTGGTTTACTTCAGAAGTGCTGCCATTCTTCTCAGAGAGGCCAAATCCATCATAGACTTTGTTGTGCCAATGGTGTTACTGGCTTTCAGTGATGCCCACTGCAGCATCATCAGGGCTACTAGACTGACTGGTCCTTTTGAGGTGACCCTGCTGAGACTGCCACATGCAGACATTTCAATGCAGTTATCACTTTGCCCTACATGAAAGTCAAGGTCTGGCAGCCTTGGGAGATGAACAGTCAGGGTCACTCAGTAGGTCTAAGACAGCACTGCAGGTAGAAGAGGGAAGTGGGGTTAGGCGCCTCTGTCAGCCCTGGGGACAGCAAGGAGAACATAAACCTACTTGCAAAACTAGCAGCAGTGCTGCTCATGTACATGTTTAATTGGGAATTGTCCCACTATAAAGGGAGAGTTTAAAAACAGCCAGATATTTTTCCTTTGTTCTTTATTTTTCTACCATGACACCATACAAAGAGCAATGTTATACAGATGGTCAACAATGAAGCTGCTTAACAAAACAGAAAAGCGGTTGGCCTAAAACATCTGATAGGGATCCTTCACAGTTAATTAAGGGACAGAAATAAAAATGACTCCCACAGCACTGGTAGGGAGAGCTGGGAGCCAATTCCCCAGCGTGTCTTATATACCATATCAAAAGGCTACCTGAAAATCCCTCACTGGAGTAAGCCAAATTATTCAGAGACCTCAGTCAACTCAAGTATCTTCTGCTTTATGAGCCTTGAGGACTCTAAGGCATGTGCACCACTGCCATTTGCTGCAGTAGATTCAGACCGGCTCTATCTATATTTATCACGATCCCCTCAGGAAGTGCTTTGGCAGGATTTTGTAATGAAAACCCTGCCCAGAGCACTTTTTGGCATGCAGTGAGCAGCCTTAAAATAGCGCAGTGACATACTGCAATAATTACTCATATTAGCACTCTTCATTGTGCTGTGTGACTCTTTGTCCCCATCGCCTTGGCTCATCCCACTGCCTGGCATGCGGTGGATGGCAAGGAAGAGCTGGCCTTTCCTAAAAGACAAAGTTCAGAGTCAGGCTTGGACCCGAGGCCCTGAAAACCATGTAGACCCAACTGCAGTCTCACCCATCAGACCAACAGAGAGTCAGTGCCAGTGTCCCCATTTGCTTCAGATCCAAAGTTTGCAGGTGTTCAGGCAGGATATTTTGGCTTCTCTCTAGCCCACCGGTGTTGTTTGAGGAGAACATTTACAAAAATAAGCATAAAAGACCAGCCAGAGGATAACTTTGAACCCACGCTCTAGGAGCAGGCTGTTTACTTGCCAGTTACATGCTGGCTTCCAGTCTAGCCCACATTTTCAGGTCTTCATCCCTTTTGGAGTAAACCTTCCTGCACTGTACTAACAGTACAGCTATTTTTAACTTACAGTATGAAAAAAGTAATTTTCAATCAGAAGAGAGATGAGGAAGTGGGGACAGCTTTGCTTGAAGTTGGTAGAACCCTCAAACCTTCAGTATCTTTGAGAAAAAATATTTTTCTGCTCAAATGAAAAAGTACACAACTGCTTGAATTGCTTGAATTGTGCATCTTGAGCATCTGCAGTGCATTTTTTCTGTTGATGACAGAATGGGCTTTTGAGAAATAACTTTTTACTTATGTCTATTTACCTAAACTTGCTGGATTCCAAGAGCTCAATCTAAACCCCATCCAAGTCAGTGCAAAGAATCCCAAAGACTTCAATGACCTTTGAAACCTCAAGTCCTCTAGGACTGCTCAGGGTTCCCCACACTCATAGTCCACACATTTCAAGAATACACATTCCTGTAATTATAGAGGACAGGATCTCTGAACAGGTATCGATGTAACTACTTAATTATGGTTTCAGAAGGAGAGATACTACTTCAGTCCCCTGCTACAGAGAAGTAGTTATGGCATAAATGCTTTCTTTTCAATGAGTGTCCTGTCACTTTCAGGAAAATTAGCACCTGATAATACAAATCATGTAATTTTCTGGTACATGATGTGATCACTGTGGAAACTATGGTACATGTACACTACGGTACTTTCATAGTGTTATCCAAGGAGCTACAAGCCCTTCCTGAAAGCTTATCCATTCCTATGTAGGAAGCTACAACCATGCTAACATCTCTCCTCTGACCCCTTTTTGAGGCTTAATGGATTCAAAGATGTTGAGAGTTATTAGAGCATTCACAAACTGCAAACTACAACCGAAGGAACCACAGCAAAGGCAATCAACCCATAAGGCTGTTTTTTCATTAAGAAAACTCTTTCAGGCCACATGAGTTAGTGATTGTGTTACTCACAACCACTTCTGTAACTATGATGCCATGGAAAAATGCTATTCCAAGAAAGCATCTGGCTAAATACAACAGACTCCCATTAAGCGATCCTACACTTTTGTCAAACTGCAAAATGTCTTTCAGAATATATGAAAGAACATTTTCCAAAGCTGCCTTTCTAGAATGTCATCAAATCTACCTTGAAAGCATAGATTGGCAATGAACTCAGTATCTGCATTTGTAACGGGATAGGTACCCGCCAAATGCATCATCACCAGCTAACAATGCACTAGTTATATGGATATTATTTTTTTTTCCATGCACCAGCCTTTATCAAAACTTTCTCAATTAATTGTGTGGTTTCCAGGACCTTCTGCCAAGGTCACCATTCATGGTTGAAAGGGCTGCTCACTGAGTAATGAACACTAACTTCTCTAGAGATTTTCTTGTAAGCCATAATCAAACACAATCTTCTGTTAATTGCCTACACATACTTGGTGTATTAACAAGAGGAGCTTTAAATATATATATATAGCCAAATACAACTAGAAAGAAAAAGCTTGAATATTAGCACCATACGATGATTTTGTTGATGACTTTTCTATCAAAGCCAGATCTGATTAGTGTCATGGGGGAAATGTTTTATTTGGAATAAAGCCTTTGCTTCAGAAAATCATGTCTCAAATGCAGTATTGGAAACCTACTCATATTCTAGAATAAATTCTTCCCTGTTAAAAGAGGTCAGCAATGGGCTGTTGCCCTAATTACTGCTCTAGATCTATCTGTCTGCTGAAAACTCACTCCTAAACATCTGATTTTGAAACAGATTGGTTGGTTAGTTACAAAAACTTCTCTTTTGATGTGTAGCTCTCTAGGGCACAGACTGCCTTACCAAACTCAAAAGAGTATGAGGTCTAAGGAAGCACTGTCAGGAGTAAGCAGGACCTCACCAAATCAAAGTGATCTGCTCACATAGCATCCAACTCACAGATCATGGAAGGAGGGGCTGGCTACCTGGGAGGAGTAGAGGACTGTTGTCAGAGAATGTAGGGAGGTAACTAGGAAGGCTAAGGCCTTGCTGGAACTCAACTTTGCAAGGGAGGTCAAGGATAACAAAAAGGGCTTCTTCAAATATATTGCAGGAAAAGCTAAGGTTAGAGGTAATGTAGGCCCTCTGCTGAATGAGGTGGGTGCCCTGGTGACAGATGACACAAAGAAGGCAGAGTTATTAAATGCCTTCTTTGTCTCTGTCTATACTGCTGAAGACTGTCCTCAAGAGCTCCTGACACCCGAGGCACCAGAGGATAGCATAACTAAGGAGTCTTCCCTGGTTGATGAGGACTGGGTTAAAGAACAGCTGAGTAAGCTGGACATCCGTTAAGTCCATGGGTCCTGATGGCATGCACCCACGGGTGCTGAGGGAGCTGGCACAAGTCATTGCCTGACCACTCTC
>VWZY01005813.1:962061-978128 GCA_013399075.1 Chloroceryle aenea
AACATCTCTCTTATGAGGAAAGACTGAGGAAGCTGGAACTTTTTAGCCTGGAGAAAAGAAGACTGAGGGGTGATTGGATCGATGTTTATAAATATATAAAGGGTGTGTGCCGGGAGGATGGAGCCAGGCTCTTCTCGGTGACACCTGATGATAGGACAAGGGGTAATGGGTGGAAGCTAAGGCACAGGAAGTTTCACAGAAACATAAGGAGAAATGTTTTCACAGTGAGGGTGACAGACACTGGACGAGGCTGCCCAGGGGGGTTGTGGAGTCTCCCTCTCTGGAGATGTTCAAGACCTGCCTGGATGCGTTCCTGTGTGACCTAGTGTAGGTGATCCTGCTCTGGCAGGGGGGTTGGACTAGATGAGCTTTCGAGGTCCCTTCCAGTCCATAACATTCTATAATTTTAGGATTCTGTGAACTCAACCATAGTGGTAGGTTATATGAACTTGTGGAAATGCTGCTACGTAAACTGATCAGTCAGCTTGACAATTACCAGGCATGGCTCTCAGCCCTATATCACCATGGCCTCTGGCTGAACAGAAGCTGATGGCACAGATGACCAGCCTGTCACTGATCTAAGCCACAAGTGAGCTCCCCTTCTCAAAAAACTTCCTCAGACAGAGTTCTGATCCAGAGGAACTGATAACCTCCGCTAAAACACATCACAGAACAGGAGGGATCACTGACAGCTCTAGGCATTAGTAGAGCTCAGCAGGAACCCAGGATGGGTCAGCAGTCAGAGGAACATCTGTCCTTATCTCTTAAATGCTAGAGTTACATGAGGAAGCCTACACAACTCTGAGCCTTCCTCTGCTGCTATCAGTCCTCTGCTCTTAAGGGCATTTAATGTACTCATAAAAGAGCAGCTTCTGGAGACACCATATTTTGGTATTCAAACATCTCAAGTGAGGCTACTGGCCACCCTTCTTACACGAAGTAGACAAGACCAGGCATCTTTAAATATCTTAGAGCATTGCTTCTTATCAGCTGTGAGGAGGGGCAACTTCTAGTCCCCAAGAGGAAAATCAGAGGGTGAAGTGATGGAGAACTAGCAAAGCTTACCAAAGGCTTGCATGTTTCCCTCTTTTTCACCTTTGAGACACTGCTGCATGAGTCCTTTAGACTCCTGGACTGCCCAGAGAGTAATTTCAGTGGGTACCACAGCTTTGAAAGAGGATTGGATCAAGGTCCTGGAGAAGAATGAAAGAGATCCCTAAGTCTCTTCTCCTTGCTTATGTTTTATGGTCCTTCTGTAGTAAGTTAACAGGTTTTTCTAGGTATACCACAATCCAGATTATATTATTTTTTCCATTGCTAGTTTCAAATTATACTGCTTTGCCCTCTAAGCTCATAAAGTTCTTTTTAAAAGCTCATAAAATTTCACCTGTGTACATTTATGGCTCTCAGGATATGAACTAAACTCAATTGATTTAGCTATATTTACCGCTGCTGAACTTCACACTGTATTTCATTGCACTACCTTTTCAAGAGGAATAAGTCACTTCCTTCTCCTTTCCTCTTGCTGAATTCTTCCAGTATGGCCACTGAAATTGGAAGACTAATCCAATTTTTTTTGTTGGAAACCCTCCTATACAATTCTGACTTAACATGTAAATAAGTGTGCCTACACTGACAGATAGCTTAGTTTCCTACCTCTCTTCCAGGCCCAAAGTCTGTGATCATCCATGTCACATATTCATAGAATCATAGAATATTGGGGTTGGAAGGAAAAATTAGAGGTCATCTAGTCCAATCCTCCTGCAGTGAGAAGGGTGATCTTCAACTAGATCAGGTTTCTCAGAGCCCCATTCAGTGCTAACCTTTTCTGAATATTCACACACACAATAACCCAGAACATGCAACACATAATGTTATCATCGCACCATGAAAGCACCAACTTGTCTGGTTACAACACCCACACACACATTTCTTAAAGCTTTTCTGAAAAAAAAAAGAAAAGAAAAAGAAAAAAAGAAAAAAAAGCCCACAGAAAAAAAAAAAAAAAAAAAAAAGAAAAAAAAAAAAAAAACCCCACGAAAAAAAAAAAAAATAATGACACATCAAGGCTATAACTTGTGTCCCAGAAAAGACTTAAGCCAAGAACTATGTAGTGTGGGTGCAGCCAGGCTCCTCCAGCGGGATGCAGGCTCCAGCAGTACTGACTCCAACTACTACACAGCCCTGTGGTCTGGGGACACCCTGAGGGGTAGCCAACTTCAGGAACCAGTACAGCCAATGAGAGAGTTCAAAGTCAAACCCAGCTCCAGCAAGTACCCCAAATCCATGGCAGCACCTTGCAGCACCTCAGTTCTGAAAAGCCTAAGAGGATTCCTTGATCTGGCAAACCTATGTCAGGTCTCTCTTAGTCTTGTCAAGGTTGGACAAAGAGGCCCTAGACAGCAGACCAACAGTAACCATGCCTCTAATGTTGACAGAAAATAACACTCAAAGTAACATGGTAGCCAGGCATAAACCCAAAACTAGAAGCAAAGTTTATCTAAACACAATTGAGTTGCCATGATTTCTTTTCCCTTTTTAGACAAGACCATGAAAACAATTTTGATCTCTAGCCCTTTATTTCCTGTATGTCTGGAACATGAAGTGAATCAACATTTCAGGACCTCCAAAATATTTTTATTTGCTTTTGGTATTTGCTTATAAAAATGATTAGGGTTTGTCAGAGGGAGTGGAAGAGCCGGGTTATTTTTTGCTGCTTGGGAAGGAATTAATTTGCAAGGGGTACACCAGGAATTGGCTCCAGCCTTTTCAACTGTGGTTCATTCTCTTTCTTGGTTTCATAGTAACTTCTTGCACTGGCTGGAATGATCCAGTACTGCTTGATTTCTTACAGCCTTGTGGCTTTGAAGCGAGTGTTCCTAGTAGACTCACACCTTGGCAGTGGTCACCTTTACAAAATCCTGACCTCCACAAAAGGAGCACAACCCCTCTCCCACATGTACGTCATAGGGCACACATCTGCCATGGGAGGAAGAGCAGTGGCAGTGGCATGCAAAGGCAGTCTACATAATGTGTATGGACCATAAGCCACTTGCTCCTGAAAGGGAAGCAGCATGTCCTGGTTACCACTGAAAGCAGAAAGCTGATTGACTTCTGTTAAGTGTGTTATACAGAATAAAGTCTGATGAAGGGAAAAGATCACCCCAGTGTGGAAGCTCCCACTCTTTCTTCTCCAAGGAGACAGAAAAATTGTGCACTTGTCTTGTCTAGAGAGATCTGAAACAAGGACTGGGCTGAAATCAAGACCCCTAGTATGAACATCCCTGAAGTTTAGGAGAGGATCTCTTCTCCTAAGATGGACTATCTTAAAACCTTTTCTGTAATGGCCAAACTAAAGTTCTAGATACCAAGCAGAAATTAATTTGAGAACATTATATCCAGACACAGATCTTAATTTAGCAGGTTTTGGCTGTGGGAAATTACTGATGTGGAACACCAGGCATCAAAACTCATCGTCTATATCATATGCACTGAGACACCTCAATGTAAAGACTCTCACCCAGGATATTTTTAAAGTGAGAAGAAATAAAATCAAATGTCAAACAGTCATCTCATTTTTTTTTTTACAGCAGACTGTGTGCGTGCCCTCTTGGAATTAGCTCTGTCAAAGGAAGTAAAAGAGAACAAGAATGGCTTCTTCAAATACATCAGTAGTAAAAGAAATAGGGAAAATGTGGGCCCACTGATGAATGAGGTGGGAGCCCTGGTGACAGAGGATGCAGAGAAGGTGGAGCTACTGAATGCTGCCTTTGCTTCAGTCTTCACTACTAAGAACGGCACTCAGGAATCCCAGACCCTGGAAGTAAGAGGGAAAGCTTACAGGGAGGAAGGCTCTGCACTGGTTGATGAGGATTGGTTTAGAAATCACTTGGGTAAACTGAACATGCACAAATCCATGGGTCCTGATGGGCTGCACCCATGAGTGCTGAGGGAGCTGGCTGGTGTTGTTGCTCTACCAATCTCCATAACTTTTGAAAGATCATGGAGAATGGGAGAGTTTCCTGAGGACTGGAGGAAAGCAAATGTCACTCCAGCCTTTGAAAAGGGCAAGAAGGAAGATCCTGGAAATTGCAGACCAATCAGCCTCACCTCCATCCCTAGAAAGGTGGTTCTAGAGCTCATCTCTAAGTACATAGAAGAAAAGAAGGCTATCAAGCATAGCCAGCATGGCTTTACTAAAGGGAAGGCATGTCTGCTTGATCTGATAGCCTTCTATGATGGTGTGACTGACTGGGTAGATGCAGGGAGAGCAGCTGATGTCTAACTTAACTTGAGCAAGGCTTTTGGCAGTCTCCCATAACATCCTTGTGGGTAAGCTCTTGTGAATAAGAAGGCCAGGGCTATCCTGGGGTGCATTAAGAAGAGTGTGTCCTGCAGGACAAGGGAGGTTCTCCTCCCCCTCTACTATGCCCTACTGAGACCACATCTGGAGTATTGTGTCCAATTCTGGGCTCCCCAGTTCAAGAGACACAGGGAAATACTAGAAAGAGTCCAGCGGAGAGCTACAAGGATGATGAAGGGAATGGAACATCCCTTTTATGAGGAAAGGCTGAGAGAACTGGGGCTGTTTAGCCTGGAGAAGAGAAAGCAGAGAGGGGAACTTATTAATGTTTAGAAAAATCTGAAGGGTGGGTGTCAAGTAGAAGGGGCCAGTCTCTTTTCAGTGGTGCCCTGTGATGGGACAAGAGGTAACAGTCACAAGCTGGAACACAGGAAGTTCCATCTCAATGTCAGGAAAAACTTCTTTCTTGTGAGGGTGCTGGAGCACTGGAACAGGCTGCCCAGAGGGACTATGGAGTCTCCTTCTCTGGAGACTTTCAAAACCTGCCTGGGTGTGTTCCTGTGTGGCCTGCCCTGGGTGATCCTGCTCTGGCAGGGCGTTTGGACTTAATGATCTCCCTTCCAACCTCTACCATCCTATGGTTCTATGAAAAGCAGCACACTGTTCCTATTAACAATCTCACCCTTTTGGTCCTGCTTCCTGGTGGTAGGTGGCTCACTGCTGTCTCTTCTGCTCATTTTGTGTTTTTTTAAAGGTCCTATCATTTTCTTTAGGGAAGAGATTGATTTGCCTTGATAATAGACCAACAGCCCTTTCATAAGAACTGCACAGGCCATTGTACCTGTGGGCATGAGGCCAACCAGGTCATGGTGAGATGCAGCTACCAGAAGCATGGGCACAGGAAGAAAACATCATTCACTGCTCTCCAGCATCTTTGTTTGAGGTTCTGGGGCTAGAGGTGCCATCTGTACTGCAGTAGTGAGATGAGAGTCAGGCTGGTTGAAGTTGCATATGCACAGTCAAAGAGTAGCTAGTCCACTTCAGACTGCTCCTTACAACCTCCCCACTGGAGGTTATCACTGTCTCAGATCTGCTCACTGAGCCACTTATGGGAACAGTGCCTAAGCCACTTCTCTCAAAAGATGCCTTACTCACAAAAGAAATTGTGGCTATTTACATGAATGTGGTTCAAATAGCTTGGGATCCTTTGCAGACAGCCACACCATGAGCAGATCTAAAGGAATCAAAACATTTAGCAGAGCTCAGTGATGAGCAACCAGAAGTAACAATTTCTACAGAAAGCAGAGGTGCAGCTGGAAAAATATTTGTACACACAGACCTGGTACCATCTCCTCAGCAGCCACTGCTCTTCATCATGTCCTTGTACAGGCAACCTCCTCCGGCTTTAAGCTAACATGAGTGTACTGAGTCAGTGCTGCAATGGCATCGTACACGCAGTCTGCACTCAGCTGTGTCATCTGCTGTAGATGTAGTCATCTTGAGCAGAGTGGGCAGCAACATCTTACCTTAGCAAGACTGCAAGGTTAACCAGTGCATGTCTATTGGAGCTACTCCGAGAGCTGGATGCATTTTCCTAGCAGAACTATAGGTCCCGTATCATATATCTGTGCCACCAAAAGGCACTGAGGCTTTATCTGCAGTCCTTTTCGACAGACACATGTGTGCTCTTCTGGTACGCCAAGCCAGCTGGATGGGAACCAAGCTAACCACGGCTATGTGGCTTTCAGCCTGAGCTGGCTCACATCCTCCCAGCTCAGGGCACAGGCAGTGCAGATGCATCTGCCTGAAAGAGACCATGGAGGCAGAGAAAGCAAGACATGGATGGAGAGTGGTGCAGCGGTGTTAGTCTCTTAGAAAGCACCTAATGATCCCTGGAAAGAGAGTTTCTGTGAAAAGTTAGATTCTATTCACCTTGTTCTCCCTGTGGTCCCAGTCTGCCCTTCTTTACTGCTACCTGTTTTCAAGTTGGATGCAGGCAAACAAATCAGCATGTGGTATCTAAAGCTTTGATAAACAATATTGCTTAAATAAAAAAATAATAAATATGTCTTTTTTCATTTTTAAAGCAGCCCTAATAAAAAAAAAAAATTCTCCTTTCACTGGAAACTTCTTTGACATATTTAGGTTAATAAGTCCATTTGACAGATGACTTATCACTTGTTCCCATTTCCTAATCACTTCCTTGTCTCGCAGACACCCTGGCTGAAGACTGATGATAGCTTCTAATAGCTGCCACAGCCGCCTTGCTCCTGTCAGCATGGGCACAGCACTGAGTGCTGTGGTCAGTTGTGCTGGGGTTCTGTGTGCTCCCTCTGCAGAGCAACTATGGCTCAAAACCCATCTGGAAATAGTGCCTGCTCCTGGGAACTGGACAGTGGATATTTTCACCCTAGTAATAGCCTTATGTTTTTAGAGCAGTGAAGAAAAGTCTACAGTGATGTTTTGCAAAGAATGGCGGGTTTAGAGCAGCACCTCCTAAGGGGCATATCTCCATGGAATGGGTGAAGAGCAACCATCTGAAGCCTGCCTGTGTCTGATCCTTGCAGTATATTTTTTCTTGCAGTGCTCATTACACCAGGGACAGAGACTTTTCATTTCAAGCAACTCATTATTTAACATACCTTGTTAAATCTGCTCTGGCATCAGAATGGGAGTTTGGGGATGCCCAGTCCCAGAAGCAATGCTGGTGACTATACTTCAAGACTATATCTGATTTGATTGCTTTTATTACAGTTCCCCTTCCATGCTTCCTGCTTGGTCCTAAACAGGGAAGTCTGACACCTGCCCAAGAGTGCACTCTGAGAAAAGGGAGGTCTCTCCCTCAGAGACAGGGCTGTCTCTCTACAGAACATTTAACTTTCCCATAAAAGAGGCTGGCAGAATAAAGTGGGGACTTTTCTACAGCCTTACTGACAAATGAACATGCCTACAAGAAAATTCAGCATAACGAAATGCATAAAATCTGAGATTTTGCATATAAAATTTAAACCCAAACCTGGAATGTATCTTTTTCTGAATGGTTCCTGTCTTTTTACTCCACTGAACTAAGCTCACCAGCCTCAAATACCACAGTTTCCAACCTACAACTTGGACCCAGCTCCAAGGAGGAGAGAACCCTGCTGTGCAGGAGGAGCCATGGCACTGAACACAGCACAGGTGGAGACAGACTTCTGTAAAAAGTGGCTATGCTTCAGTTCCCTCTCCTGTACCCAAACATTTGGGCCTGTACCCCTTTCCATTTCAGTTTTTGTACCCAACTTCCCCTACTCAAATGAGCACGTGAAACACTCACAGCCATTTCGGTAAAGGTCCATATGCATAAGTCTCCCTAGACCAGCATGAAGGTGCTTTTGCGGAGCTGGTGACTTGAGTTGTCTGGTTTTAGGTGCCCATGGTAAGGTTTCAAAGGGGCCTGAGATGCCCTGATGTTGGGCCCATTTCAAACCAGAGCTTCTAACATATTTGGAGCTGAGATTATGAAAAACCTCAAGCTCATGAAAAAAATCACAACTGTCCTCTGAAAATTGAGATAGGTCATTTCACACATGACAATAAGGTCCAGGATATTCAACCTGTTCCCTCAGGTAAGAACAGAATGGTAAACAAGGAAGGGTTTTTTTTTGTCTAAGAAGTTTTTGCAAGCAAAAGTTGATTATTTTTTTAAGTTCACTGGGAGCGAAGAACAATACTGATTTCCTACATGTTGACCCTTTGCAGAAAAAAAATATTTACAGATGTACTTGGATTGTTTATCTCCATTTAGTTCCCATATTCTTTCTCCCCCTGCCATTAAACAGTAGAGTTTTACCCATCAGTCTGCAGAGCCCATGTGACAATGTGACAAACAGGAGGGCCACAATGTGCTAAGACAGCTATTGCCAAGGAACTGAGGATGGGCCCTTATCTCTTTGCTTTGGACAGCATTTATAAGACATTCAGGGAACTCTATATCCTAAGTAAAGTTCAGTCTACTTCAACTCTCCTCCAGCAAGAACTATGTCTAACAGGTAGCATATTGCTAACCTAAAAATGAGAAGATCAGAAAAAGCTCCCCCCAAAAAAGGTACAGGTACTTTCAATGATACATTTACAAAACAGACACACACAGCTCACTCTCTGCTGCTACTCTACTTTTTCTCATATCATCTTTAATGATGGTTTAATCTTTAATCATTGGTTTTGCCACCTAAATACAAATTCAACAAGCCACATTTTCCTTATTTTAGTCCATCCTTCCTCACAAGCCTCTTCTTCTAGCTGGGAGCTGATGGCTGCAGGCTGGGGAAGGGGGCTGCAGGAAAGACTCTTGCAAGCAGCTGGTGGGAACAATGGTCCACCTTGCTGCTGCTAGCTTCTCCAAGGTCATGCTGCATACCAGTGGAGCATCATCACACCACCACTATCCTACCACTCACATTTTGAGATCTGTCCCCTGGTTGCCATGGCACCAGCAGACAAATTGCTTCTTGACACTGCCTGCAAATATCTCCTAGCAGAGCTGGGCCTGGACCTGCAACCTTGGCTATTTTTAGCCACATGCTGCATAATGCAGAAGTTGATGACCATCTGTACATCTTCATTAGTCAGCCATTTCTAGGTGCTCACTGAAAGGAGCATGGACCCAGAGACAGGAAAAAGGACGGGATCAAATGCTGAGCAAGGGGTGTCACTTGTGGTACATTTTGGTGAAGAATTCTGTCTCAGTTTCACATTAAATCATGATGGAGCTTGATGAAAAGGTGCCTTTGTTCTCTTCAAGCTGGAGGAACATGGGCCCATTAGCCTCCTTCCCTGAGGTGCCCACACTGCCTGAGTCAGTCAGGCTCCACATTAGGATGATGACTTCTTCCCTACCTTTTTTCCCATCCCATGACCTTCTCCCCACATCCACCTTCTGCTTGCAGCCCTGTCAGGGGTGGCCCATGGCAGGATGTCCTGAGGGATGACTGAGGTCCTCAGACAGGGACCATGAAGAACTTTTCCCAGACCCCAGTTTTGCCTTCCTACAGTAGCCTCAAGCTACCAGCAGCTCCCAGGGCTCATTTCACTGATCCAGCACTGATCAGGTGACAGCACAAACCCCTACAAGTGTCTGAAACTGCAGGGAAGGTGATAGCACTCCAGATGCCGTTAGAAAGATGTCACATGTCGGTCTTTAGGAAGAGCTGAAATGCTTTGGAGATTACCAAATCAGCAGGAGTGCTGCATGATGAAGGCTTGGGCTGTGCTGGAGGGGTCAGACACCTGCCCAGCGGCCAAGCCCAACCTGCAAATCTACTTTTTTATTTAAAATAATTAAGAATAGCAGGGTCTTTTTCACATTACAAAATGATAACAGTGTTACAGACTCCAAAACATCTATACTTTGTGGAGATACGCTTGGGTTTTTTTGAGGCTTATTGAGGGTTAAGGGTAAATCTGCCAAATCCTGGGTGCCCCTTGTCCAAACACAACAGTGTACGTGGGCACCACCCCAGTCAGCCTGCATCCTAAACTCACTGGTTTAAACCAAGCTGAAGAGTAGCTTCTTCAGCAGCAGAGATGGACTCTGGGCTTGCAAATTCACAGGGCTTGGGGGTGCTCTGATAGAGGTGGGGTATAACACATCAGGAAACCACTGACCAAACTCAGGCTCTTGGGCTCAGATATGCCTGGAGCAGAGGAGATGCTTGGGTCTGAGGTTATTGCACAGAATTCTCAACCCATCACCTCAAAAAAGCAATCACGCTGGCTTTATCTCTCCAGCTGGCAGGTGACTGTTGGAGAGAAAATACTGGGACTGAAGCTGCTGAGACAGCCTAATAATGAAACTCAGTGAAGTGGCACTGGGGTGGCCCCAAGACAGATGTGCTTGTTCCTGCTCATCCAGTTTCTGGTATGCTACGGATGGCCAACTTGCAAGAAAAGCAAAGCAGCAGCGGGTGCAGTGCTTGAAGAATTAAATATTACTGGCCAGGTCTTTGTGCAAGGTCTGAGATCTAGACAGGTTTTAGAGAAACTCCTCATGTGTGAAGGGTCACACCATTTCTACTGGGTAAGGGTGTAACTCCACAGAAACCTAAGTAGCTAGGTTGATTCATACCAGCTGAAGAGCTTATTACTGAGAAGTAGTGCTGCCTCACTCCATATTTTTCTTATTTTGTAGCATGTCAGCAGAGGAAATCAAGGCCATGTGAGGCTCTGAACTAAATCACTCACTGTGATTTCAGAAACGTGTACAAATGCAGACATGTGTGATTATATGAGGGGCCAACGTCGTTTCTGGATGGAACCAGTGAGACAAAGATTATACCAAAACCTGACCACAAACCTGAACTGAGTTGTTACAGATCAATCTCCAGCTAAAAGGAGCTTCCTCCCAAGCAATGACTTGTATCTCGGTGGCCACAAATTCATGCCACCTGCAATATGCTTTGTTCTGCATTTTTTCCAGCTTAATGAGTGCTGTGCTTCCTCCCTATGCTCAGAAAGACCAAGCTAGAGGTGACACAGTTAAACTGCTAAGCAAGGTGACAGCCACACTGGGAGGTGAAAAGAAATGGATGTCTCAGCTTGAGCCATGAAGGAGTATCCCCATTAGCATAGAAAATGGGAGCTATAGAGCAAGATTGTTTCACATGAATGTCTCCTCAGCTACTGCCAGTGGCACTGGTGGACTTCCAGGTGCTGCAGAAGCACCACATCCAGATCAATGACACCCACCAAGGGAGCTTCCTACTCCTGAGGCTGTGTCAGTGTCACAATGCAGCATTTCCCCAGCTCTGATGACCCAGCTAAATCAGTGACCCGGTGACAAGAAATATCTCAGTCCAAGCACCCTAGCATGTCCCTACATATAGTACCCCAGCACAGCATTCAACAGAAACATCCTCAGCCACCTTTCCCAGCACTCCTGCTCAGAGCAAGAACTGGAGAGGGGAAGCCTGATGGAAAAGGAGAATCCAGGAGTCAAATTCAGGCAGCTGAAAAAAATTGGACTTCAGCCTTCACCATTGCATGCTGGAGTTGTTTATCTTCTGTCTTCCTTTATAAAACAACTCATCCCAGCTGGGTCATAAGGAAAGGAACAATGACCATATATTTTTAGGATCTATCTGGTGACCAGTTTTTCCATTTTGTTACCCAGACCATTTTTTTTTAACAAGAGACCCTGCAGAGCAGTTCAACCCATGAGTAAGCAGGGACAGGGTAGTCCTGGCAGTCAGGGGATCCCCCTGAGCATCCAACAGCCCCAGCCCTGCCTGGTGGCATTGCATTTGTGCTACCTCCAAGAAGAGAGGTACCACAGGGACCTCCAAGTGGATTTTAGCCATAGAAGTTACCCATAACCTGCTACAGGGTTTGGACATGTAGATGTCCAAGCTCCGCCTGTGATAAAGAACATTTGGGTTTTTCTTTTTTCCTTTTTTTTTTTTTTTAATAAAGAACACCTCTCCTATTTA
This sequence comes from Chloroceryle aenea, assembly GCA_013399075.1. Classification (NCBI taxonomy): domain Eukaryota; kingdom Metazoa; phylum Chordata; class Aves; order Coraciiformes; family Cerylidae; genus Chloroceryle; species Chloroceryle aenea. The sequence continues at coordinate 973,828 of VWZY01005813.1, forward strand.
GAGGTCAAACAGGTGTTTTACCCAGGTGTTTATTTTCTCTCCCCTATTGCAGCACCCTTGACCAAACAACACAGAAAGTCAGAGGCTGCCACAGCCCATGAGAGGCAAGTTCTTGGTGCAACAAGCAAGCTGCCTGCTCATTAAGGCCTACAAATTAACAATGCAAATCCACAGCCTAAATATAGTGTGTGACAGAAAGTACCAGTTCAAATACAGCAATATGGTCCCTTGGGGGACTGTCAAAGGCAAGAACAGCCAGCCACAATATACAGGCACATGTTCAAAGGTACGACAAGAGGAAATACAGCAGATTTTTGGCCCTGTTGGTCCCCTGGGGCACACAGCTTGCATGCACCACCAGAGTAACCTCAGTGCTACCATGAGCTCTCCAGCAAAGCAGAAAGCAATCAAAGATCTCACAAAAGCCAAACCTCCTACTTCTCCTCCATCACCTCAGCCAGTGGCAACATCAGGGAAGAAATTAGGAGTGGGTTTCAAAAGCCCTTAATGAGTCAGGAATCATAGAATGCATTGAGTTGGAAGGGACCTCTAAGGTCATCTAGTCCAACCCCCCCTGCAGTGAGCAGGGACATCTTTAACTAGGTCAGGTTGCTCAGAGCCCCATCAAGCCTGATCTTGAACGTCTCCAGGGATGGAGCCTCCACCACCTCCCTAGGCAAGCTGTCCCAATGTTCCACCACAAAGTTCTGCTGTCTGTGAAACATTAAATAGTGGATGGAAATAATTTCTCCTTTAAAAAGAGAGAAAAATTATTACTAGGTCACAGATTCTCCCCTCACCAATCTATTCCACTAAGTCTCCTCTGAAGCAGAAGCTCCAAGTAAACCATGAAATTAGCCCACAAAGCTCCTTTTCGTCGGCAGCAGTTGCATTTCTTATTTTCCTAGATGAGGTAGTGTAGGTGCAGAGGTGAAGCGATTTGTTTCAGCTTGCATGGAGTATCACAGGAAATTCTTACTGCTTGTCCTTAATCATAACTCTATCAGCAATCATCCAGGCTTCTAATACGGTTTTCTTGTTAGCTCTGGAAACTTTCCATCCTGTGGTTTTCCCAAGCCTATCTCACCCTCCTTACTACCTCCTGCCGAGGTCTTTAATAAAGTGGTTTATCTTTTCCATGCTTAGGGGCAGACCTGGGGTGCTCATTTTGCCCCAATCCTCTCCCACTTTGCATAGCACTGATTCATATAAAATACAGGCACATCCCTTATTTCACATGAATCATTCCCTTTTCAGCTCACATTCCCAATGATAATATTTTTGTGGAGTGGTTTTATTCTATTAGCCCACAAAAAGCTCCATTACTCTAGTCTTTCCCAGGTTATCTAGCATGTTTCTGTGCTTTTTCCACAGCACTACCTTATAATAAATCCCTTTTTACTTTCTAAAATGCAGAGGTTGGAGGATGAAGGGGAAACGAGTCTACCAGCAAATGGATGGACTTTTGCAGCCGTTTCCCAGCAGCTTGCAACTCAGTAATTATATTTCTGAGGACATATGTGGATAAGAGAGCAGATGAAGCCTATAAAAGCATTGTTCTTTCTTCCTATGTGCATGTGGATGCAGTGCAGGGAAGAGCTCTGTAGGTGTGCACATCTGTATACATGCTTGCAAATGCATGGATGATATCTGCCATAGCACTGCCCAGCCTCCCCACTGCTTCCAAGCTCATCTGGCACAGCCAGTATTACACAGGTTATCAACCTCTGGGATTTCTGTCACAGCCCCTGAGTCAGGAGTGGGGGAAACCAAGGAGAATCACATCAGCTTGTGCCTCCTAAAATGGGGACATCCCATTGCAGCACCACAAGGAGTCAGGGGGAAAGGGCAGCCACCTTCTGCAGCTTAGAAAAAAAAAGCAAACAGAAAATCAAAACCAACCCCTCCCCACATGCTCAGAAATACTTACTGTTCTTATATTTTCCATTCTGGACTGTAGCCAGGAGGTAAATTTCTTCTTTTGGAAAAAAAAATAAGCTAACTTCAGCAAGCGTAGGGGAAGTATTTCACTTTCCCCATTTCCAAAGTACAAATTGTGCCCCTCTTACACACTTTAAAAATGATTACGAGTTTTAAAATTAAATAAAATAGAGAAGGGAAAAGCAAAAGCAAGACACACTGATATGTCAGGAGCAAATCCTTAATACCCCTTTTAGGGACAACATCCTTGAATGGCCTTAAAAGAGCAGTTTTGGAGAGTGCTGCTGCCATGGCTTGCAGGTCACCTCTCCCTGTTGATGGCTCTGGGGAGGCACATTCCTATTTCAGAGCAGAGGTCCTAGGCACATATTAGATTCCGCATAGTCAATCACAGCAGACAAGCAACTCCAAGCTCTCAGTACAACCCTGTAGCAAAAGGGGTAAATATGCTCCTAATGTGTTGGTGATGGGGAACACGGAGAGAAAGCAGGGCTTGATTTTACCCATCCCATACTGATTACACTGGGTGTTGAGGTTTGTGATTTGAAAAGGACACTGGAAAGGTGGAAATAGTCCAGAAGCTGTAAAAGGAGGCAGAACCCTGAAGGACACCTGTGAACCTGGGAGGTGGTTTGGTTGCAGTGTATCTGCTTTCATGGAGACACCATGGGGCTCTCTAACCCAGCACAGATACACAATTCCGTGTTTTTTAACATGTACTGCCCTGTCATTCCTACCCTTCAGTGTCTTCAAGGAGTGACATCTCTGTCACAGACAAGTAGTGGAGGGCCTGTCTCTGTCCAAGAGAGGGCCTTCTGCTGGGCACCAACCTCCCTTTGAACTTCTGGAGCTGGAAAGTGTTCAGAAATCCAAATCCACTTTCCTGAATCCCTGCAGAAATGTTGAGCACTGAGCTTTTCACACATGCCTTACCTCTCTGCCACAACACAAACATTCAGAGCCCCCAGACCCACAGCTCCTCTGAGGGAGTTGCTCCCTCTCCTAGCCAGGTGATTCCCTCACAGAGCCCTTGAGACCAGGATTTTGCCAGCAGCTGAAGCAAAGCCCAACATCTCCTGAACTCCCTCCGACACTTTGCAGGATGACCCTATACTGAGAGTATTTCACTACCAAGCCTCCTGACTCACCAAGACAGAGAAAAGCCTGAGTAAAAGACATCCCATAAAAACACCCTCTCCTTCCAAACCAGCTCATTGTCTTCTATGGGAGTGCTTACCTTAGGAAACCTCACTCCATGCTTTCAGTTGAGACTTAGCATTGCCTCTTTTATACTTCTTTTTTCCTCCCCCTCTCCAAACATTTGTTTTTATGAGCTTCTTGTTGAGATCATAAAATACTGGGTCTATAAATTCATAAGGAGGTATTCTTTGTAGGGAGCTTTTCTTCTTACAATTAAAATAATAACAAAAACACGGGATGGGGGGAATTCCCATCCTTCTTCCTTTTGCAAACACCCTCCTATTTTTCAGCACAACATCTAAGTAGGGATCTGGGCCCTTACATATCATCTTGTCTCTCAGATCTAATTAGAGCAGGTTTTTGCAGCCTGGGAACTGGAGACAGAAGTGAGCTGCAGACAGCCCCAGCATTGGGTCTTGGGCCCAAGGAAAGCAATTTGTTTGGGAGTTCTGTGGGTATAATAGTTGTCTGCTCATCCTGGGTTAAACTTCCTCCCATGTTCATGTCAGGAAGTACAAGACAATCAGCCAGAACTGAGGACACCTTGCTTCACCTTTTCATCAGGAAGCCTAAAAACATCTCACAGCCAGATTACCACGAGGCTGCCAGGGGTTGCTCAAAAGCCCAGCTCTTTGGGTCTCCATGCACAGGGATAACATGTCATGTGTCCCTGCCAAAGACAAACACTTGATTTAACCTGGTGCTGCAACCACCACACATTCATCACAGACACTCTGGGATATCCTGTGCCTTTCAGGAGCATCACTGGCTTTGCAGGTGGGGAAACTGAGACACAGGAGCTATATCTTACTCATATAACATCTGACAGAGCTGGTCTTCTCCCCTCATTACCATGCTCCAGATCCACCGGCTCTTGAAGAATTCAGGTCTACTCCTTGCTCCCTGGTAGGTTTGATTCAATTAAATCACATCCTGCCCACAGCATGAGAAGACCTGAAAGACCTCCAAGTAAAGACCAGTCTATTAGGATTTGAGGCACCATTAGCTAAACCTTGCAGACTTTATTCAAGCAAACCTTCAGCTGAGAACCATTCCTAATGTGCAGCCATAATTGGCTTATTTAAGATTAACTAGGCCAGCTGCCCAAGCCAGCTGAGTCAGAAAGGGAGCAAAGGGGTCCCTGTCCTTCCCCCCCCCCC
>VWZY01005813.1:978133-1009299 GCA_013399075.1 Chloroceryle aenea
CCCCCCCCAGTCTTCAAACAGCCTGTGAAGGGAGCAAGAGTCCCATCCCCTCTCTGGGCCTTGCAAGCTTTGACTTGGCTCCATATTAATTCCAAGCCCTGCCACTGATGGCACAGGATCCATGGCTGACTAATTCTGAAGCTGCTACTGTAAAATGCCTCGTCGCTGCTGTAGGCTCTGACTCCTCCACTCCAGTGGGAAAGTGGGGTGAGAGGTGTCTGGCTGCAGGCCTTCTGCCCTTGGATGTCTCCCCCACAGCACTGACCATTCCCTGCCTGCAGATCAAAGAAGGGATTTGCAAATGGCAGGGCTGAGGATGAGATTTTTGCAAGGCAGATCCCCTGGTCCCCCATTATCACTGCTTCTTTTAAAAGCAACAATTGTGCGCAAGGAGGAGGAGGAGGAGGTCACATGAAGGATGCCTGAAATTCTTTCCAAACCACAGCCATTTCTGACCCATCACAAATTTTCCTGCTTACTCTGGCCTGTGAACTCTGGAAAATGCAATTAAAAGAGAAAAAACAGAGGCCTGAAACCTCTGATTCAGGCAGGGTCTCTGACATTCATTAATGAGGCCCGCCTTACACGATGCTGATTCAATAGGAGCGACTGTCTGCTTCCAGACCTGGTTCATCAAAAGTTCATCAGCCCTCCCTTCGAACAGAAACCCGCCTGAAATTCATGCTGCCTTCCCAGAAGTTAAGGGAGCAGCTTATTTTCATGGTTAAATGAAGCTGAAATTGACGTTTGCTGGACTGACAATGGAGGAGAGCAGCACTTGTATATGTACTTTTATTTACACATATATATATGGACATATATGCTGCAACTTTCCCCTTACAGCATTTCTTTCTATAGCTTGATGTACCATGCATTGCCCAAAGCCCAGCTGCCCTGGCAAGGGGATAGGAGGCAGCTGCAGCTCCCAGCCCTTTGGGGAGGGGCACAGGACAAGCCACCACTGTTACCATAGCTGAGCCAGCAACTGCTGGGCACATTGTCCTTCTCCCCTCCCACATGTCAGCAAATGGATCCCGATACCGCCTCACTGATTTGTTATTTGATATTTGGTTCCCCCCTGCCTCAGATACACACAGCCACAGCTGCCTCTGAACCAGCTGTTTTTAACTGTGAAGCTCATTTCCAGTGGTGGCAACAGTGGAAAGCAGTGGCAAGAGGAGATGGAGGGGGATGAATGGCTTTGGCACATTCAGATGTGGCCCCAAAATAATGGTTAAAATATTGCAAAATGAAATTATGCCCTTGGGCTGAAACAGAGGGGCTGCATACCTGGGAATAGGTGGGGATTATTGCTAGCAGTCCACTCATTCCAGGACATTAAACTCCTTCTCTATTGTAAATCTGTCCCGTATGCTCTGGGTCTTCATGATATCACAGGCCTCTCTGTAGCATGAGAGGCTCCTGCTGCTGGTGCAGGTCCACAGGTCATGCCATATAAAGCTCACCACTTGATCCCTGAGGTAACATTATCACCCTCTGTTTAATACTGTTAAGCAAAACTACCTACACAGGGCCACCTGTGTAACCAGATAACTGCCTGTGGCCACATGCCAGGTACTCTGCAGAGGGCATTGCTGTTCTGGGGGATGAAGCACCTCTCCCTGAATCCATGGAATGACTTTTGGACCTCCCCACCTCTGTGAGAATGGGCAGGATGAATTCTGCAGAGCTGCCAGTCAGGTTTGATTTCTGGGGACAGAATCCTCCTGGGAAAGCTACATGATTCCTCTCCACGCTTCAACACGTAGAAGCATGCCTGGCTGCCTGTGCCGGTGTGCTCCTCTGCAGAGGGACCTACCTCTCACTGTGGGGGGCATTTCCTTCCCCAAAAACCTGAATTATATCCTTTCAGATGAAAGGCATTTTATTGCTTTCAGTCAGGAATAACCAAGATAAGAAAGCACAGAAGGGCTGGGATGAGATCCTGTGTCTAACCCTGATACTTGATTTCCACAACAGAAAAATGCCAAATCCTGACAATTATAACTAATGGCAATGTTGCTTCCTTAAAGATTTGGTCCAGTGCAAGGCTAAAATGTTGTGGGAGTAATTTATTTTTAAGTTTTCCACCATAGCAAAATTATAGAGCTTCAAAAAACCACCAATACCCAAAAAAACCCTGAACATTTCCATACTTCCCTGTATTTCAAAGCACAGAATTAAGAGAAAACTGTCACAGATTTGAAAAATGTAAATTAACTCAACTTGGACCCCAATGGCTGCTTTCTACCCCAAGCTCTGAGAGCAGTTTCTATAGGGAAGTAAGCAACAACCTCCCTTTTACAAATGGGGGAACTGAATTGTATTTTGAACAAGCATCTGAAAGACAGTCAAGCAAAGTCAGTAGCAGCATTGGAAAATCCATCCATGTCTCCTGACTTCTCCACAGGTTTGCCACCCAGGGACTGAACGAGCAAAAGAGACTTCAAACAAGTCACGAGGGAATGCAGAAAGCACAGATAAAATACCAGTTAAACAGATACTAAATTGTACACGCCACAACGTGCAGTTAAAGCAATTAATTCCTTCCACAGACAGAAAATAAGGGGTTTGAAGTCTGTAGCTTTGCTGACAGATTCCTCCTCATGACCTGCAGATGAGAAAAAGTGTTACAGTGGTCTGGGGAGCAGGAGGTGCTGGCAATGCTACCCAGGGCTGCACGGAGGAGGTGGCATGGGCTAAAATGCTGCATCAAGGGTAGGGAGAGCTTTTAATTCTAATTTGCCTGGGGTTTCTTTTGAAAAGTGCTCTGTTCAGATTTCAGTTGCAGCTTTTTAGCTGCAGGAAATTATTTTCACTCCCAGCCCAATGGAGGACACATCACCTGTGGGGATGGGGTATTATAAAAAACAGGGAGAAAGTTCATGGTGTCTATTCAGGCCAGACATCCATCCATAACCAGGGTTATCCAACTCAGGTTGTGACTTCACCACTTCACAGTATTTCTCTGCATAGCTCATGTCTTTAAAAAGGATCGTCTGAATTGCAAGGAATACTAATGTGTATTTAAAAGTGATTTCTCACAACCCACTGGAGGGCTCTTGGGGCAGAAGTGGCTGGAAGGAAGGCTACAGGCTCCCAGTTGTCATCTCCAGGAGATCAGGTTTTGGTTACTCGGGCCCATTACATGGAAAGTGACTTTCTGGAAATAACTCACTTTTTAGATGTTCAGCATTGGCTGCCTGTCCAGCCCCATAACTGGACTGCCTTAGGAAAGATCAGTGGTAGGGACAGACAGTATTTGCCACCACAGGACAGGGGTGGTGTAACATGGGCAGAACCACAGGAAACGTCACTCAACACACACCCCACAAGGAGTATGATCTGTAGTCAGCATGTAGTTGGGACTGTGAAAAACAAAGAAACAGCCCAAATAATTCTAAAGCACATGGCTGTATTTTCATTTACACCAGCCTGGCTATTTTTTTAAAAATGTTTTAAACACATTTCTATCTACAGCCATAACTGGTTTTACTGAGCCTAAGAGCTGAGTGCAAATCACGTTTCCATGGAGAAAACAGTAGGTCCAGCTCATTCTTGTGTGTACTCTTATCTCCAGCTCCTTCAGTGGCACTGCCTTTGCCTCTGCCCAAAAAGCACCCTCTCGCCAAGGACAGGAATCCCAGGGAAATGGATCAAGAACACAGAGAAATAATCAGGAACATAGAGACACAATGTGCTCACAGCACCCCAACAGCCTTGTATGTGGGTTTGAGGCGTTTCCTTTGACAGCCCTGCCAGGAGCAGACAGCACAGAGCTCCCAAAAGCAGAGCATCCTGCAGAGACCAAGCCTCCCCAGCAATGCTTGAACCAAAGCAGAGCGGTTTTTTTTGGCTCTTCAGTGCCAAAAGATACCTTATGCCAACAGAAAATGAAAACCAGATGTTCAAGGGCTTACAGGAGCTGATGTCAGGGAGTTCACACTCCTTCCACCTTGGTCTGGGCACTTCTCGTCTCCCTGCTGTGCAAACTAGTGGAAAATGCTCGCCTGCAACCTCCACATAAGTAATGCATCACTTCAGACCTTTTTTGACATGCACTTTCACATGAAGCACCATACAAATGAAGCTGCCCTTCATCTTTGAGGTGGGGCTGCCAGAAGTCCACAGCCAGGCTCAGTCCCATCTTTCATGCTTCTTTGTTAATGAAAGTGGGCTTTGGGAATTGCAATGGGGGAAGGGCCAGCTGGCATTTGTAGTCTGGGTCTGCTCTGTGCTGCCCCAGGAAGCTGCTCTTCACTGACCTGTGCCAACCCATGCTCCTTGAGAGCATCATGTGGTACCCACAGGGATCAGATGTCTCTCTACATGGAGCAAAGCTGGCAAAACCAACGCAGTTTGCTTAGTACTAAGGGTGGCTCTCAGCTGCACAGTGGCTGTAGCCAGTGACCTCCGTCTGTGTTAGCCATCCCCCACCTCCTGGCTTCCTTAGGTTACCCTGACAAAGTTTCTTCAGGTGCTCCAATCTGTCATCCATGGCCAGCTTAGCTTTCTATCATGAGCTGCTTATAACCCCACCACTCTCCATGTTTGCCAGACCCCAAAAGGCTCTTGCAGGCAAGCTTCAGTGGCTGTGGCACAGTGGGAGGAGAAGGCACCCTCCTGCCAGTGATGGCAGGGAGAGGACACAGCCTGCAGTGTGATTTGTCTGGGGTTTGTCCAAAGCCATGGCATGGTGGTGGTTCCGTGGTCTCACGCATTCCACCCCACCATCGCCTCTCCTTTGTCTGACAGTCACTACCCCCTGAGCGACCTCTGCAGCCTGGCTGTGCACCTGCCTCTATGAATGCCCAGCAAAGGGTGCAATCAATGGTAAGCAGGCTGCATTTTAATTACCCTTTATATAATGCAAACATGACTGTATTAATAATCCTTGCAAGCCATGCGACCGTCTTACACAACCTTTAATTACTCAGGGAGCTCAGCATTTTCCATCGTCATATAATTTGCTTTATTCTTTATTATGCCACTGGGCTGCCAGGCCCTGCAACGCAAAAAATATATTTCTGCAACTTCATCCAAACCAGGTGTCTGAAAGCTTTGTACCTGCTCCAAGACCATCATGTTATCCCCCCTTTATTTCCTCAGAGCAGAAAGCCAGAACATCACCCAAACACGTCATTATTAGCAAGTGCCTACGCACAGAGTGCCTTCCCCACAAAAAAAAACCCAAACCCTTCGTGTCGAAAGGGTTATTTTCAAGAAGCTATCTATATTACAGTGATAAAAGATGAGACTAATGGGTGCTTGACACTTTGCATGGGGCCAGACTCAGCAAAGCACTTAAGAAAGCGAATAAAGCTCTTAAGCCCATTTTCCCATTGACTGGAGCTTACCTTTTATTAAGCACCAAACATGAGCATATGGGTGTTTGCAGAAAGGGGAATTAGGCTCTGACGTGACATCCTGGATCAATCAGATTTTTCCAATGGCTTCAGCAGCAGCAGGAAAAATAACTACTCATCAGTCTGTACTGAAAGTTGTCCTCATTTCATGGTGATTGGCATGATAAAAGCCTCCATGTGACAAGAAGCAGAGCTCCTATGTCCCTCCCGCCCTTCATACCATCAATAGCACTCCAGTGCTCCTTAGGTTTCTTTGTCCTCCAGGTCCTGGAGGGTAAGATTTGCTCTGTTTCATTCCACACTCCTGAGTGCAAAGTCATTATGGGCAACTTCATGTGATACTTTGCAAGTTGTGTCAACACACTAGACTTCCCTGTGGTCTGCTGTAATTCTTGAAGGTCTGCTGAAATATTGGATATAATAAAATAATGAAGAAAACACATAATAATATTTTAATAAAATAAATCTTCATCACATTTTTGCAAAGAATTCAAAGTGGTTATCAAAAACCGGTGTGTCATTATTTTGCAAATTTTGTGCTGACAAAAAAACAGGAAAAAATAATAGATAAGAAGATGTTCCTTTCTCACAACGGGTTCCCTCCAGTGCTGCCCAGCCCATGGCCCAGCCTCCTGCTGCTGTGGATATGGACAGGGATGCATAGAGAGAGCACAAGCAGAGCTGCCTGGAAACATATCCAAACTCTCAGACCCACCAAAAAAGGTTCTTCCTTAAACTTCACCCACTTAGAAGTCTCCTGCAACTCTTTTTACCAATGACATTAAAATAAGGTCATAGAAAAATTAAAATATTATTTCTCTGGGCCTGATTCTGATACTGATTTGCACTGGCACCAGAGATTTCATCAACATCACTGCAGATGTGTACCTGCAGAATTGCAAGCAGAATCAAGGATATAATTAATTAATAAATAAAATATATTAACATAATCAAAAGTCAGTATTGAAAGTATTTGTGGATGCTTCCCAGCACCCCATCCCCAAAGCTTTTATGTACAATCAGCTCACATCAATTCCCCAAAATGCATCTTTTCCTAAAGACTGCAAGTGCTGTAGAAGCCATCAAACTGTAGCTATCAAGAGGATTGATTTAATGGATAACGATGTTGAAAGGAAATGAATTGAATGAGAAGGGTCATCCCCACCTCTCACAAGGAGTCAAGCGCTGGGGACAGCCAAGTTAGATGGCCACACCTCACACCTTTATGAAGGAGAGGAAAGCAGAAGGTTTTCAAAAGGGATTTCTGTTCTATAAAGCTTCAGCAGAGCTGGAGGTTAATAGTAGGGATGAAGGGCAGAGCTGGGAGGACTGCCCTGGCCAGTCATACATGTCCTGTGCCTTGGCACACTCGCCTGCAGTATCATACCACCACTGACCTGCCTGTCAGTATCCTGGGAGGCTTTGTTAACTTCATTGCAACCCTCTGCTCTAGGAATATGTTGGCTAGACTTGTGCTGTACAAACAGTAGCATTGATTAACACCATTAACTCCCAAATTGTAGTTAATACCTAAGTATGGTCAGAGCCTCACATGTAGTTACGCTTGCTAAAAATAAATAAATAAATAAATAAAATTTACCCTGACATAAAATCATGTAATCATTCTGATTGGAAGAGACCCTTAAGATCCAACTGTTAACCTGGCACTGACAGGTTAACAGTAAACAATGTCCTTCAGCACCAGCACCTCTCCCAGCACAGGATCACTCAGAAGAAGACTCCAGCACGGGTGCTACAGGGGCTTCCTTCAGTCCCAGGCCACCATAGTAGGCAGGGTTACCTACATGCCACTGCTGGGATGGCACAAGCACTGCCTTCAGCTGCTGGGCTCAAACCCTGGGGGAGCAGCACCACGTGGCCCTCACCCCTAGCCCTCAGAAGTCATACAGGTGTAAAATACCATTTTCATTCAAGGATGCAGAGAAGGAAACTCAGCACACAGCCCTCACCCCTGGCATGAGCAAGGAAGTCTAGGTCTAGTGAGCTCTGTCTTCTCCTTTAATTAGTTTTAGGCATAAAAATGTTTTCCTGCTTCCATCGGCTTTTCCTGATATAGCAATTAATGTGCCTGTCTGCAGCAGGACCGATTGAGAGGTGAAGCCATTGCCTGGAGAGAGCTGGGCTTCCAGGGAAGTGCTAATTAGTCCCTGTTTGAGAAATCGGGTTAAAGCAAGTGAGCAGGTGTTGCTAGAAATTGGAAATAATCTGTACAAACATGTTCTTTCCTATGTGACAGCAGAGCTAATTACACCTCCTTGGGTCACCACTCCATTTTACATAATATCTCTCTGTGGAAAGTGTATTACCACCTGGCACTGGCTGCCAGATGAAACACTTTAGCACTTGGTGTCAGTGGGAAATTAACCCCTTCTCCCATCATGGCTTATGAGGAAGGATGTTGCTACCAACCCCACTTGCTCCAAGGCCAGGACAAGACATCTCCCTTTGGGCATGTGAGGCACTGTGTAGTGTACCCTCCTTTCTGTCCAGTGGTACCCTGGCCAGCAAATTTTGATCTTGCTTGGTGGCAGTGTCAGGAGGGTTTATGGATGGTTACGTGCTACATCCCACTTCTGTGGCATAAAAGCTTTGCAACCTCCTGGAAAACCAAAATATCCCCTGGGGGAAGGTGATGATTGATACACTGAGAGGAGATGATACCATAGCAGCAACAGAAGCAATTGCAAAGCTAAGTATTGTTTCTATAAGATGTTTTGTGTGCAAGCTTTCATGAGTGCAACAGTCTTATTGCATTGGCTTGATGCCAGGCTGGTGTGAGGTGTCCATGCACATCTGCAAAGCTGGAATCAAGAAATATGGGAAGCAATCACTCGGCACAAGCCAGCACAGGAGGAAAGCAGCCAGATGTGGGTTGATTTGAAAAGGAAGAATTTCCTAAGCACCCTCCCAAAACAGAGGTATCTCTGCATTCTTTAGCAAGTGTCATGCAATCTTAACTCCTGGTTTGCACCATATCCATACCTAGAGACACAGCCCCAGTGTGGACTGTGCAGACAGAGAGCAATCCCCATAGGCAGAGCATGTTGGTACAACCTGGCAGAAGCTCTGCTAGAGCCACATACCTCCAGCCTTTTGTACCAGGATGAGGATGTACCTGCAGCTCGGGATTTGCTCCTGACATGGAGACACCCTGGCTCTTCCACCTGGTATATACAGAACAATAAATGAGGACAGATGCAATACTGAGGTTGTGATAAATAAGCTGAGCATAGACAGAACATGCTCCTGACAGCAGGCTGGCCATGGGACATTTAATCCCAAAGGTGAAACTGAAGAATGTGTAGCCCTGGTACCCAACAGGTCTGAGGAACAGAGACAAATTCTCAATATATTGCAGGATCATATGAATTTTACTGTGGTACCAGCGATGGAGTAGCCCCAGACAAAGCTGAGCAGAAGGAGTGGGTGTGCTCCTCAGTGGTGCAGCTGCCCCTGCAGTTGCTACCAGCTCTCCTCATCCCAGCAGCTGAGCACAATTGGGCTGGATATAGAGGGAATGGGGAGACAGAACCTCTTTGTAAAACTGATTCCAGACATATCACCTGACACAAGCACCCTGCAAAGAGGGCCTTTTAGGGTTCAGCTCATCAGAGCTTGGATCACGCTGGGGATGAAGTGGCAAAAGCATAATGGGAACTGGTATTTAAGACACAGAAGTGAATAGTATCCCTATAAAAATGCTGGATTTGGGTCCTATTTTCCTCCCCTGCCTCCTGTTAACTGCTTCAGAGGTCCAGGGGGAATGTGCTTTATTGTCTGCAGAAGAAAACAGCTGCAGCTGATCAGGGTGGTGTCCTTGTCCACCTATGGGAGAGCCCACACTCATGCTCAGTTTTTCCTAAAGTCACTTCTGACTCCCAACTCTCCATCCACTCAGAGCTATCAATTTACACAGCAGAGGTACTGACGTGGCCCTGAAAGTACATCTGATTACTTAGTCTGTTAATATGCACAGGGCAGAACAATGCTAATGTTCCCATTCCTGAGATGAGGCACCGAGATATAGAAACAGTAAAATATTTCCCCACTGAAATCTTTATCAGAACAGAGCACAATGCTCCACCCCTGCTCCATTATTCCTTGTCAATCAGGGATGTCCCTGTACTTGATCCTGCAGAGGTCGGATGCAAGTTTCTTCGTAGGACAGTAGAAATATGTCTCCCTCTTTCAGGTGGGCTGCTATGCCCTGGAGACATGTCCTTCCCTTGCCTTTCTCTTCTTTCAGTCTCAGTGGTTCCAGCTAGTTTAGTCTTTTCCTGTAGACCACATTCTTAATACAATGCCTGCCTTTTCATAATATCATTATGATGCTGACTCATGTCAAATTAAAGTTCAAGTATTGTGCAGGAGGCTGAGATATGTCCTACCTGAGACGTGTGAACTGGTTCCTGTCTGAAGGTGGCTGCAAATCTGGCCTCTCCCAGCCATGATGCTGGCTTTAAAAATAAATCTGTTGGGTTAAAACAAGACCCTACCTTAGATAGACCTTCAGGTTTCTGAGCCACCTGTGTCAAAGCTTCAAAGGCTGGCTATGTGACCATTTTGTCTTAGCTAAAGCTGAGATTCATCATTCACTTAACATCTGAAGACGGGATTTTAAGCAAGTACACACATTTCATAGGGCTTCTAATAAGATGCCTGCGCTGACAGGCACTTTAAAGACCAGTACAAGAAGTGGTCACCATAGATGATTCACACCAGCCTCAAGACCCTGCTTTATCTGTAGGTGACGTAGCAGCTCTTGCAATGATGAAGAAACCTGGCCAGAAGCTGCAAGAGCTCTGTGCTTCTGCCCAGCGTGACTCTCTGGATGTCCTGCCTTTGTAACATGGGATAGGGCTGGCAAATACAAACCTGAATTAGCTCAGCTTAAGAGATGAAGGATGCAGTACACACTCAGCAAAGCTTATATGAAGAGCGGTTTCAGGCAAGTCCATGGCTCTAGCTGCTGCCGGCCTGTGTGTGCATGTCACTGTGTAAAGCTTTCTGCTTACAGCTCCTCTTGTTTCCTGCATGGCCATGGGATCTGCTGGCACTTGGAGAAGAGATAGGAGCCAGACTGGACTAAATTTGGGATCGGTGAGGAAGTAAATCAAGGAGCAACCCCACTAGCTGTTATAATTACAGAAAAAGATAAAACAAAAGCACAGCCTATCTTGCTCTGACAACCACCATCCAGCTGCAGAGAATTGTGGTTTTCTCCTGCAAAGAAAACATCTTTCCTGTGCCGTCTCTGATGCTGCTTAAGTTTGCAGAGAAAGGCTGCTAATGTGCTCTCCCATTGACAGAGCAGATTTGCAGGATCATTTATGGCACCTACTGTACTTGCAGCTCAGATCTGTAAAACAATATTCACTGTAGCTACTGTGCAGGGCTTGGCTAGTATAGCCACATCCAGAAGTATCCAGCAAGAAAGAATTAAGCTATTAAAAACTCTCGCACACAAGCCAGGAAACATCTTATTATAGATCTTGGTTTGAAGCAGGGAAATTAAAAACCTGTACCCAGACTCAGCATATGCCCAGCTATATTTGTCTGATCCATTTATTATCTCATCCAATGTAATTTCAGTGTTGCACTACTCCAGTCTTTCACAGCAGAAAAAAAAAGACAACCAACAACCCAAAGCACAAGATGCCATCGTTGGCTTACAGCTGTGGCCTATCCTGATTCTCTGAACATTTGCCAGTTTGGCATCAGCACAATACCATCAGAAGTGGGGGGGTGGGGGGGGTTTGGGATCTGACGGGAAGATGTGCATTACAGTAAACCAGGCTCTTTTTGTATTGGTGGCAACACTGTCATAAGCACAGCAATTTGTGTGTGTTCTGATCTTTAAAATTTTGGTGCACCACTTGGAATGGTTTCCTTCACTAGAGAAGTGCCTCATTCATGCATTTCTCAAGCTGTGGAATTGAAAATACAAGCTCTGTCAATGACACACCATGCATACAAAGTTAAATATGCAATGGAAAACATTACAGCTTGGTGAGTTATAGCTCCCATAGCGCAAAGACTGGAAATCGATGCTGCAAGTGCTTTATGAGCAAGTAGGAAGCCTGGCACTGGATTAAAGAAGCATGCATGTTCATGGGTAAGCATGGAAGAAACCCAGCTATACTGTAGGCTCAGATTCTCCAAAGCCAACTGCAGGTATAGCCATACCAAAATCACCAGTGAGCCTGCCACCTCCACCGCTACTTCTGTGCCCTTGATGCATCAAGCTTATACAGGCACTTTTATCCATAGCCTGGAGGACCTGAGCATTTTTATGTTTTGGTTCTCATGAGTTATTTTCATTGCACAGCTTCCCATGACCACTCAATTTTGGGAGCTGATTAGACCAACTGGTGGGATGAATTCAACAGATTAAAAAAAAAAACAAAACACAACAAACCAACTCAAAACCAACCCACACCCAGAGAATCAAGAGTGTTTCTATAAAAAGTTTGGAAATATGTGTGTGGCATTGTGGGTACAAACAAGACTTAGCATGTATCTCCCTTTCCTCTGTTGAGAAAAGCTCATTCAGTTACATGGAGTTTTAAATAAAGATGACACTGGTTGTGCATCACGTGCCACTTTCGATGGTACCTGGCCCTTGCCTCACCCCTTTTGTGTGAGCACTCAAGGTATTACTCAACAAGGGTACAGGAATTACATGTCCATGCTACTTCTGTTCTCTTTGTAATGAAGTGCTAGGGATCAGGTCTGTCTGACTTGCTTTTGCATGAAAACTTGCCCTCTTATAATATTTTCAGCATTCTAGGAAAGACCACTGTGTGGGGACAGAAAGTCCTCTCAGATACAGTGAGTGCTGGATGGGTGGGGAAAAGCCTTTGAGGCAAACAGGTTCACTTTATTCCTTCAGCCTATCTTAACAGAGACATCAGGTTGCACAGCTACAGCAGTGATGTTAAACACCTATGGCAACACCTTGGTCCTATGAAAGCTAACAGCAAAACCTTCTTGGATCCTGGACTTTATCCATGCCCTGGAAATGACAAATGGTATGAAAAAACAAGAGCTAAAGAGCAGCTACAGAAGTCAGTGCTGAGTAAGAGCTTCCAAAGGCCTGTGGGATCTGTTTCCTCTAACAATGAAGTATCAAGGGAGTTTGCAGAATGGATTTAAGCAACGACGGTGGGGCTTGGACAAAACAGAGGTCTTCATTAAGATCCAGCACAGACTACTGGGTAGTATTGGAACACATGTACTGAGGTCTGTGGACGTCTAAACCCCTTGCACACAAATGGACAGGGCTGGCTTTTATAAATACACATACCTACATCTGTGTGTGCAAATTCCTATATCCACTAAAATACAGAAACCATGTGATAGAGGATGTATGGCACATCTCTGGGGGAGGTATGTGCTGGGTTATTCATAGCAGCCCACACTGACAGACAATTCCTTTTGCTGAGGCTATGAAGTGAAACCCTCAGGAGTGTGCTCCTCAACTCACTGTGTAGGTAGTACCACATAATCATCAGCTGGATGACTGCAGACTATTTCCCCCTCCCACAGTCAGTTCCTATTGTGGATTGTGATAACTCACTGAATGAGAATTCAGGATTTCATTTTACACTCCTCTGTTTGCTTTTTTTATTGTACCATACTCAGACTCTGCTCTAAAGACAGGTCTATTAATATTCCAAGGGTTGCTTTTTTTCATATTTTTTCATGTATTGACAGGATGAACAGTAACAGCACAGGAAGAAAGTTTTCTTGCCTCCAACTCAGGCATTTGGACACAGGCCTACCAGCTGCCCAAGTCAGTCCCTGGCTTGGACTTGCTTAAAGCACATAAAGTCTTCCGGGACTTTCTCTGTAAAATCCGTATGAACATATGCAAATTACTTCCTCCCCCAGATGTTTGACATAGCATAACCTAGAGGTACCAGGCTGGCAAACAAACCAGGAACCAACAAATTTCATAATTCCCAGAAGTATGAATATTAAAACTACTCTAGAAGAAGCTTACCAGAATTTTAACTGGGGAAAACCACTGATTTTTCACTACCTTTATTTTCAGAAACATCTGAACTTCTCTAAATAAAAAAAAAAAAAAGACATTATCTGGAGGTAGAAACTGCCAGCATGAGATATGTCAGGCTCATAGCCAAATCCAAAGCAAGTGGAAAGCAAATTATGGTACCTGCGTGTGACATACCTCAGCCTATAGGAGAGATAAGGACCACCTGATGACACCTCCAAAGCAGCTATGGGTCCTGTTGTCACAGCACTCCTGGGACATAGGAAAGGACGTTCCACATTTTGGTGTCAGAGCACTGGGTTTGTGGGCAAGCGGTACCTGGTCTGATGTACTGAAGAAAACCAGTGTAGAAAGCAAATCTGTCTAGTGCCCAGTCTGCTAGACCATGCTTTCTCCCTGACATATATGACCATAGACCATATATGCATTCTTACATGTGATGCATGCGTGTGCCTCTGAGGAAGACAAGAGAGACCTTATCTACAACAGCACCCAAAGATGATGCTGTTGAAAAAGACATGGAACTGGAAGGTACTGTCTTCACAGTCGTGAACAATATGGATGTTTTAGCACCACCCTCCACATAGCTGAGATAAAAATAACTGTTCTATAAATGCACCACTGTCTTCCGAGGTCAAATAAGACTCCCAATAAATTCACTCCCAGGTATTCAGAAAACGGTTTACTATTTATCTCACTACAGAAAACTAGTCCCTAGTTTTTCCTTGTTTCTTGTCGCTAGGGCTCTAATGCCCCTTAGGGATAACTATTTTGATAAACTGCATAACAAGTTATGCTTCAGGGCTGTACACCTCCATCACAGAATATGGAAGCAGTGTAAGGCCTCCTGTTTTCATGAGTTATTTTAAGACATGGTGGACAGCCCTGGCTTTCTCAGAATCCATCAGCATTGCAGTAAATGCTTGTTCCTAAGCATGCACACATACAGCTACCACCACACAGCTTTCATTGACCCAGTGGTTCCTACATATTCTCCCCAAACAGACATTTCCCCTCACGCCAGAGGATAACCAAGAAGGCTCTCCACTTGAGAAGGTCTGATAGCAAAAAGGAAAGAATTCAGCTCATCCCCATGGTGAGCTTCCAGCTTTGAACTTCTTGTTAACCACCGCACCTGTCAACCATCTGTGGTTAAAAATGTCTTCCCAAGAAGAAATGCTTAGGCTCAGCACAGGGAGGTCGGTTATTTTAAACCGAAACCCATCCCGCCTTGGTGTCCCAGGAAAATAAGCATGTTCAGCAGAATCGGTCCTTTAGAGTCAACGTGCACTATCACAACACAATGTTACTTTTGGCAAACAAACCAGTATCACCTACTTGCCCAGGCTCATCCACATACACCATCGCTGCCAAGAGAAAACAGGATGAAGAAAGGATGACATATTACTAATTTCTAACCACGCATGTTCAAAGTGCAAATGGAAAGAATGAACACCCTTGACACTACACTCCCCTGTTTATCACCAGAATAAATGAAGCCCCAGCTGTGACTGTAACTTTCTCCATAGCATGAGTATGCCCCTGTCCTAGGGCAGAAGGTCAAGGAGAGAGCTGTGACTCCAAACCTCTTCAGCTTCAGGGCTACTTGGCTAGGATTGATAATCTCAGGGGTGGCAGAGATACAGGAACACAAACTGGGCTGTAACAGGTGACCCACAGCTCCCACTGCAAGGCAACAGAGAACAAGGGCTCAGTGTCTGGACTACCTACTGTTCAAAAAGATCTAACAAAAATAAAAACCAGTAACCCATCAAATGAAAACCCTTTCCTCATCCTTTCTCCCCCCTGCCTAGTCATGGGCAAGTGGGAAGAGAGGGGAAGCACCACCCTGTCTGCATCTCCTTGCTCTGGTAAACACCCTGCCTCATCACAGAGATGATGGAGCTGGGGTGTAGCTTTGCATTTGCTGTCACATGCCTTGTGTGGAGTATCCTGTGTAAACACTGCAAATCTTCACTTTGCATTGCTGAGATGTGTGTATGCATCCGAGTCATGTCTTCGGTGTGATTGACAGCCTTCTGCTCCAGAAGCCTCCAGAGAGCTTAAGCTATGGGAGTTTTGTAAGCAAGAATGTTATATAAGTAGATAGCTATTTTTGTTCAAAGTTTAGTTCTGTACTCTACCAGACTAAAAATACACACACAAAGCTAGAGAACACGTTTCTAAAATTCATTAAACAGCCGTGCCTTTTCCCTCATGATCCTCTTCCTGGTGGTGGCATCTGCCAGTGGTTTTATGTGCACTGCAGGAGCAAGGCTTATCCTTTGTGACCAGCCTCCTTCTCTGCCTTCCTCATCCTCTGAGACCATAGTCGAGCATTCAGGACACCACAAGGACTTCTGCAACAAAGAACCATAGTAGCAATGCTGGAGCAGAAAATAAGATCACTTTAAAGTGTCTACAGGCAACTGTTGCATCTCTTAAAACAGACCATGTTCAGCATCTGGAGCAGCCCTTGCCCACCAGCTGCAAAGTCCTTTTTGCAAAGCTATGACATTGTGACTCCAGATGAGGAAAAAGGGTGTCCTGCCAGGCAGGTGAGAGCAGCCCAAGAGGCTGTCAGCTACTGGGAGAGGAAAAGCATCTACATGGCTAGCAGCTACTTTATTTTAGCAGAAGTCAGTACTAGAAGGAAGCAGGTCCCCCATGTGTCCATACTCTGGCCCCAAAGCAGCATATAGAGAACACCTGACAAGGCAGCATTGTCACTCCTCTGCGCAAAATTTTCTGAGTGATTTTGGATCAGTGCCTTAGGCACAGATCCTTAGAGTTCTACGGGAAGGCCTTAGGAGAAGGCCAAGCAGGAAAAATCAGCACGCCTTCATTCCTCCCTCTGTAAAATTCAGATGGCAGCATAGCCCTACCTCCTTCAGTGTCACCATTACACATTTCTTGTTGGCTGGGAGGTGATCAAGGAGATGGGAATGGGAGCCAAAATTAATAAGGTGTAGCTCAGACACAAGCTAAGCCTTTGATTCTGTTCCCTGAAACTTTTTAGACTGAATGAATCAGGCTTGTTATCATTTAGATGCTTTGCAAAATAAACAAACAAACAAAAACCCCACCACACAAGGACAAAAAAACCCACCACATANGCCACAACAACAAAAAAAACCCCACCAAAAAAAAAAACAACCCCACAAACAAAAAAAAAAACACAAAAGCCAAAAAAACAACAAACACACAAAAAAATCTGCTAAACTTCTAGGAGATTGTCTACTGTTAAAGACTTCAGACAGTTAAATGATACTTGCTAATTCTGGTGCTCCACTAGGCCCAGACATCTATCTCTGCTGGCAGGTCTAATGAGGACTTTGGTCTGCACAAGAAATGGGTATTCATCATTAGATCTCATTGCCCCTTATGTAAATGTTCTGCTTCATCTCAGAAGAAAGGAAGGGGGGGAGGGGGGGAAGCTATAAATAAAAAGTCAGCACCTATTTTTGGAAAAGAATTTTCTTCCTGGTGTATGTGTCTGTGTGAGTGTATAAACAATTATCTTCTGCATTGCTGTCAGCTTATCTAATCTCTTAAACAAATACCAAAGTTGTTGTTGGGGTTTTTTTATGGCCTGAATGCCTTCAGTCTTTCCAAATGATTTCTTCAGGGGTCAGCTTCTCCAAGCACTACTACATGTCCCCGTGGTGCCCATCATAGTAATCAAGCTGCAACTGATGCACAAGGCAAAATCTGGCCCTTGGAGTCATTGCTTGATCCCGTATCTTGTAAAGACATAATTTCCCACAACTATCTACCTGTATATTTATACCTGCTTATTGCAGGTGTTTTAACTGCACTCACCATCATTCTAAGAGGGTACACATGGGGGTGACTTTTGGCTGCAAAGCACTTCTGCCTGCACCACCAGTCCCCTGCCCCATCAGAATCCTCTGCAGCACACGCCTACTGTTGTCGCTGCCTCAGAGAAGGCTCTTACCCAAACTATTCGGTGGGGCAAGACACAGCTCAAGCGCCCCTGTAGCAAGCTAGAACAGCCTATCCCAAGCTTGCAGAAGAAGCAGGCAGGGCAAAAGGGATTTCAAAGGAAGTGAGGTAGATGCAATTACAGATGCATGAGTACCTTGGGAAGGGGAAGAGGCTGGATATATATAAAATGAAAATCAGCTTTATGAGCAGAAACAAGCTGCTAATAGCAATGGAAAAGCTCTTCACAAGACACAGCAGCCTTGTGTGTGCTGATAAGAGATAGGGTTAAGCGAATGGACTATCACATGCTTGGAATGTTCACAGCTCTCCCTCCTACGAAAGCAACAAGCTCTGGAGGTTGATAACACAGGAATGTCAATGCAGAGCTAAAAAAAAAAAAAACCACACACAACCCTCCTGTGTGTTGCTTTAAATATTCTCAGGAACTCTGGGCTTTTTCTGAAAGAATCTGATTCAAAGCCTAGGGAGGGCTCTTCACTTGAGCTTGTGATAACACTTCCTGCCTCACTGGAAGGCAGGCAGAGGCAAGGAGGCTTGAAACACTCCATTGGCCTTGCTGCATGTCAAATAATTTTCATCAGGAGCAAAGAGATAACCAAGAAAGGACAGAGAGAACAGAATGACTCAAATGCTGGATTCTCTAAGAGGATAACAAGCACATTATAAAAAAAGTTAAAAAGCAATTGTCCTACACATGCCTTGTTCTTTATGCTCTTATCCTCAACCTCTCTCTTCTGCCTGGGGTCAGAGACAAAAGCTTATACAGACTTTGGGTCCAACAACAGATGTAATTTCTTATGATGAATCATAAAATATATACCTTTTTTTAACTGTTTAGCTGATTCCTATTCTGATGAAGTCACTTTTGTCACTGCATTCAGCAGGGACAAAATTTAAGTGACTTAGCTGTGGTTGTACTGAAAATCTGTGTCAGAGTGAGACTTCAGTCCAACCTGACCTCCTAATCAAACCTAATTCTCTATCAAAACCTGTAAGCTCATCTCTCTTGCAGTGCAAGAGGTCTACAGTTCCTTCATCCAGTTACCCAAAGATCAATGACATTTAAAGGTCTTATGCCAGAGTGAAGAATACTTTGAACACTGGTCACCCAGAGGTCTGAATTCCCTTGTTCTCAGGCTTTCACGGAGTCCTTCAGTGACCTAGAAAATCAGAGAAAGGGATTGAAGACAGTTGCCTTTCCTCTTATATCTAGCTTTATACTTCTAACTGCAATGGAAAGATTTCCAGGGTAGGGTCTCAGATTTAGGAGCTGTGGTGTCCAGGCTCCTGGCACAACACATTCATGCCCTGAGAGCAGCAAATGCCTGTGCTTATAGCAGTACAATCAGACATGAGTCACATGTGCTTAGCATCTCTGAAAAAAAATCAGGCCAACAAAATCTCAGTTTATCTGTTATAAACTGCGATAACCATCAGAATTCAGCTTTCCTTACTCAATACCACCTGCCACACCAGGAAGCAGGAAAGGGAACACAGCTTATTGTAGTACACAGTGACAGAAAACATTTCAGAGTGGCCACAGACACTTTGATCTTCTGGTTAATTCTCTATTGTCTGGGGCCCAGGGATGTACCAAAGGGAGTGCAGAGGGATGGTGCCAAAGAGACGGATATCACCCCTCACTAAGCCACACTCCAGCAGAGATTGGTGTCTATGGCTGAGTGCAACCTCACCATGGCTAACAGTGTCTCTGCCCTGGGGCTTTCAGGGCCCTGCTTCACCACACCACACCGGAACCTTAGAGGTGTTTCCAGTTAGAGCTGGAAGCAAATGTCTGCACATTGCAGGGACTAAGCTCTCCTTGTACCAACTTTGTGGGAAAGTAGATGTCAGAAATCTAACAAAAGAAAAATCCAAAACAATCCAAAACAACAACAACAACAAACAAACAACAACAAACAAACAAACACACACACCCCTTCAGGCTTTCCTATTAAAAAAAAAATAAAAATCCCCGGGATCAAAGAGACTATCATAGCCTTACAGTAGGGTCTCTGCAGACCTGAACTCTTGTTCTCAGCTACAGACTCTTGTTTTTTATTGCATAATGGGGCTTGGCCAAAACCCACAGTACCATTTACCATGCTGGCATGCAGAAGCTTTTACTAGAATAGAGTTAAGCCAAACAGAGCTGTGTGAAAATCAGCAAAACCTGGAGGGCCAAAAAGTGAGGTTGTAGCAACTTCTCCCCCACTTTCCAGGGCATCATGTGCATGTACACTCATACAGGCTGGCCAAACCCATAACTGAGGTGGCTTGACTACCACAGGTTTTAGGACCAAAGGCTAAATTCAACTTACACACTGAAGTCAGTGTGGTTTTGTGGGTGCAAGCTAGACTGGAACTTCAGTCTGATGGTTTGAGGAGGGAAGAACAACTTTGTTTTGATTTAAAAAGGAAAAAGAAACAAAATAAAATGCTGCCATTCTCTTTCAAATCTCAAGCTCTGTAGTAATTCTGCTGCAGTAGGTTTCTTTCTCCAGTTGGCAGAGCACTGGAGATCATTTCCACCAGGTTTAGGAGCTGGCCTCTGGGATATGAATGCTTTCCATCCTGTTGGACATTTTAAGATATTCAGACCCCTTGCCTAGGGCTCCCTCTCCTTACAAACCCCACAAAGGGGTTTAAGAGCAATGAAGCCAAAGCTTTAAAGTTCATGCAATATCACAAAGGCTTTTCTGTACTCAGTTATCTTACAACTATAGTTCAGTTATCTGCTCTTAGTTCTGTTTGTGTAGGGACTTCCTATCCCTGTTTACTTTCCTCAAGCATCTCCAGGCAGTCCCCAGGCATCTCACAGCCACCCACTAACTGTTGTAGAACAAGCATATCACAGTGTTTCGTGGATTGTCCTCATCTGTTAAAAGAAAAAGAAGTTCTGTCTCACCCAAGCAGCATTACTACAACACAGAGAGGAAAAACAAGGAAACAGAGGGCCTCCAAGCAGCAGTAAGATTTCTGTCAAGGAAGCAAAGCAATGATCACATAGTGCAGCATCCAGACAAGCTCTGCCTGCCCTAGGATCCCCTTATCATTTCAGCCAGGGCCAGCCATTTTACCCCACTATCATTTTTCCACACTTTGCCACCAGCGGACAGGTATATCTCACCACTTTGGTGTTCTCCTGGTCATGAACTGCATTATTTCTTTTCATTCACCTCCTGCAGTCATAGCCAGTTCTCAAGAGTACTGGGGAGGTTAGAGGGTCTGGCAGGTTGGGCAGACTTTCCAATGACTCAACCCTCATATCATTGCCCTGGTGGCAGAAAATGCAAAACCAATGTTTGCTCCCATGCTTTCTTAATGTCCTGGTCTGGGTGAAAACAGAACAGGGGCTGCCCTGACCCTAAATCGCAACACTTAGACAGCACAATCCCTTCTAATAATGGTTGTGCTGTTCTTGGCATGTGTCCCTGTAGGGGTCTCTCAGCAGTGCCAGCATGTCCATATGGAAGTGTCACATTTTAGCCCGCTAGTGACACCCACTTAGTGCCAATGAGTGGTGTTTAACAAAAGGCATGCTTATCAACCATGGCCAGCAGTAACTGTCACTCAGGAGCCACCCAGTTGCCAGCTGTGTGGTGTTGAGACCACAGATGCATCAGCAGTGAGACTGAGAAAGCCAAGACAAGGATTAACTAAATCGTGTCCCACACACAATATGGAAGCAATGCCACTACTAGTCCTGAAAGTGAACAACCCCAACCAGTTCTTCACCTCTGACTCTGCAGAGAGGGAAGAAGATGGAGTTCCCCCTGCAATGCCTTTTCAGGCAGTGACATCATCACTAAAGCTAAATTAAAGGAGGTCAGTTAGATTAGGGAGCAAGACAAGACCATGTCTCCACCATATAATTTTATATGGCAAAGTAGCCTTCAAATACTAACTGTCCTCAGATGTTCTGTACCCATGCCAGAATGAAACTAGATGCCAACTATCTTCAGATTTGATGATAAACCCCTTTCTCATCTGGCCTCCTCTTCTGAAAGCTTCAAAGGAGGACTGAAATAACTTCATGGTTTTCTGAGGTTTCCTGGTTATAGTTCTGATAATGGCAATGCCTCAGTGACCTCATTCACCCCGTATAAATATACCCCGAGCAATTCTCCAAAGTCACTTCAAGTAATGAATGTTGGTCTTTGCATTTTCTTCTTGTGCAGCTTCAGCTGATACTTGAATTAGCAACTACAACAAATTAAAGAGGATTTCTACTAACTGTGGTGACACACTAGCTCAGGACACAACTGAGTGAGCTGACTTCAGCTGGTAGTTGAAATATTGCAGAATTAATTTCTGTATCAGCCATCTCTGTTCTGTGCTGCAACAGCAACCTTTCAGAAGGCAGAGGAGTCAAGCCAAGCAGACAAAGATCATATCCACTCAGACACCCTTCCAAGGACAATGAAAGGCTTGATGTAAAACTATTCTGCATAAAATTTAAAAGCAAGAGGGAAAATCGGTTTTCTGAAGATATTTTTTGTAGCAAGGTGCAATACAGAAGAGCTAGGGCATATTCCAGTGTCTCATTGGGTCTGCATTTCCTTTTACGTATCATAAACTGTCTTCAGCACAAAGGGGTAAATACCCTCAAAAGCTAAATGAAGAAAATAATTCTCCCAATATTCTATGTGTTTTATATCCAGATCCACTCTCAGATAGAGAAACTCCCTCACATTTGCACACAGCAGCTTACCTTTGCACATCCCCAGATTTAGACCAACATGTTTTACTTCCAGCACAGCATAAAATCGGGCTTCAGAGAGGCACAATTTTCTCCAGATGGGCTGATCTGATGAGGGTAGGTATTGCAGTAAAATGTTACAGGTAAAACTGCCTTAGGCACCATAGTGCCAAGTCTGAACATAACTCCAGTATACCATCTTGCTCTGTCCCACAGGTATCCCTAATCAGACTGATTCATTCCCCTTTCCAGGTGCCCATGAACACCCAGAGGCAGAAAACACACCAGGTAGCCATCATCTCCATAAAACTCAAACCCTCTTCACTCAGTATCCCCAACCCCACAACCACCCCACACTTGGAGAAGACAGCCCAGGTGAGCTGCCACTTCCCCCTCTTGCAGCTCAAGTGACCTTAGCATGAAGAACAGTTTTACTGGTATTTGGCCTACATTTTCCCTCTTCCAGCTTATCCCATTGTTTCTACTTAATCTTTCTGCAACAACCCCATCACCTTGAGGAGCTCTAACTGTATTTAGCTGCCATACACATTTCTGATACGCTTTAGGTGCTAGCAATTCAGGTTAGCAACTTATATGGGACTCCAAGAGACATGGTACGTGTTCATATGCCTTTCAGAGGTCCTTTATTTCAGGTCTTGAATTACCCAGTGCCTCTGTTGCAAATTAGCAACAAGAAATGTAACATCAATGTATCAAACCTATGGAACAAGCCACTTGCACACAAGGAAAGAACTCCAGATTCCCTCTGAGCTTGCTGCAGGAGCTGCTTGGTTTGTTCACCTTACACCTGCTCCTTGTCAGATACAGCATCCTTCATTGAAGCATTGATGGTGTGCATGTAAGGAACAAAGACACAAGCATGGCTTCTGCTTCAGCTAAAGAAGGGCCTCAAGAGTTTGGAAGGGGTCAGTGAGGAATAGGAGTTGTGCTTGGAGTCTGAAGTTCCAAGGACCCTGCAAACCCTTCCTCCAGGAACAGAGGTACTGCTGCTAGTGTGGGGTAGTCCCTCTGAAGCCAGCAAATTTTCAGGGCTTGAGGATGCTCAAAGCACTGTTAAAGGGTTAATACCAAGATTGTTTTCAGAATGAAAGAAGGTCTGGCTACCACTTCCTTTTGCTTCTCCTCCTCCTCCCTTCCCCACCTTACCCCCTACTGTTTATTTTGTGAATAGATCTTTACTGTGCTTCAGAAAAAAAAAAAAAAAAGAATTATCGACTCTCTGATGGCCTTGCTTTCCTCTGTATGGCTTGGGGCCATCAGAGAACCAGTCAGAGGGTGGCTTTTGTAATAAGGAAAGCTTCTTCCAGGCAGAGGAAGACACTGCCTGGGGCTTCTATATTCACAGTCTTTCTATTTCTGTCTCTCCCTTTTCACGGGGCTTTGTTTGCTAAACCCTGCTCAACCCTCAAGGGACATTAGTGAGCACACTTACTTCAGAAGCAGAATAAGCTGAAAAAAACTCCATCAACTCTGGCACAGTCCACCCCAGAGATGAGGGGCTTTGCATCTTACCTCTCTGCCTTTTCTACTTCCAGGGAGTTTGCTGGAGACTAATTATTAGGAATGCCTTAGCAGCTTAAATCCTGCTCTGTGAACTCCAATTTGCCTCTTGAGGTGGAAAGTAGAAGGTAATCCTATTTTCAATACAGACAGAGTTAGACTGTGCTGATACTGAGCCCAAAGCAATTTGAGAAAGGTCACTGCAATAATGTGATGCACAGGCTCAGAAAGCCCCAAGGAGCTGGCACAGGTTGTTAAGGTAAGCAGCCCCACCTCCGATCCCCAACAGAAGGATTTCAGTCCATGACATCAGCTCTCACAACCCCAGCAGAGATGGGACTGTCACCTGCACCCCCACAATAGGTTGGGTGTCCCACCCCTTCTCTCCTGTCTTGTGCTGTGCAGCACAGCCAGGTATCAGTATGGACAGAAGCAAACACACACACTGAAGCCAGTGGTCAGCCACCTCCTTCCATCCTTCACCACCTCTGGGTGACTCCAGACTTCAGCCAGGTCACAGCTTTGCCAGGGTGTCCTGCTCAGCAGCTGCAAGCCCCATCAGAAAGCTCTGGCTGCAACCCTTCATTCCCTTAACCCACATACCCTGACATCCGTCACCACTCATTGTGCTGTAAATCCAGGCTGCAGATGTGCTTTGCACGGGCTTTGAGCTTCACCATCTCTTATCTTCCCTGTTCAGAGAGCTTCTGAATGCCAGTTTTTCTCCATGCCTGCCTCACATGTAGAACAAAGATCCTGAACCGAACACCATCAGTTGAATCTTACACTACATTGTAACATGGTGACCTATTCTAAAAGTAGGTGAGTTTATCTAGAGCAGGGTCACACACCCAACTTGACACCAGGTTTTGAGGCAATGCTTGAAGTTCCCTGTCACCACACTGACAAGGTTCCTAAAATACATAGGAGGGGAAAAGCACTGCAGTCTCAAGATCTGCATAGGAAGATATTTACCAAGCTGAGTATTACCACTATTTGTCTTTCTACATGAGCTCTCTAGATCTAATGTGTCTTCTTCCCGAGCCTCCTAAAAATTTTCATCAATCTTCCTGCAAAGGTCTGCTTAGGCCAGTCTCACCTGTGAGGCATACAGTTAACTACTCTTCTATCCTCCAAATGCTGCAAAGCACCCTCCTGTAGATTTTTCCATCAGTGATTCTTTTGAAAATTTTTTTCTGACATCTCTTGAAGCCGGCTGTTGTTGGAGTGCAAGCCTGTCTGACAGCTATCGCAAGGTCAAGCCAGTTATTTCACTCCTTGTCTACAGCCACTGAGGTGCTCACACTTTGCATCAACCTTTTAACTTTTTCGCCACCTCCAGCTGACTGCAGCCTTACCCAGGGAGGTTTACACCTTGTCACTGTTGATGCCTGCAAAGTCACCAAAAGCATATGCCACCTTTCCAGCACTTCCCAGGGATATCTTGAATAGCAAATATTTTTTATACCATTCCCTTTCTGAACTTTAATTCAGCTGGTCCTTCAGCTAGAAAGTTCTTTATCTTGGGTGAAAACTTCTCCTGTATCTGGGACAGCAACATTTTGATAAGTACTACTACACATGGTTTCAAACAACACATGAAGCTATCCTTTTTTCCCCAGGAAGAGACTGGGAAGGACTTGATTGCAGTCCTGGACTATTCTCCAGGCTCCCAGCTACCACTGACAAGGTTTCATCTGTTCCCATGTGTGCACTCCCATTCACTTCTGGTCTTGCTAGCCCATCCAGCTACTACTTGAGTCTCTCCATCCTATATTACTTTAGGCTTTGCCACGTTAGGAGAAGCCCAAAACATATCCATGTTATATTCAGCCTATCATTTCAGTTCTTTAGATTTGAGCACACAAGTTTCCTCATCTGGTACCAAAGACAGGAGAAAGCATTTGTATGCCAAAGTCACAAGTGCACAGCAGTATCAGCTCATCTGATTGGAGCCATTTCTCCTGGTAATTTCCAAAGGGGCAATAACAATCTTGCCAAAAACAGCTTTTGGTTTCCTAAGCTAGGAGACACAGCAGGAATAGGGCTTGTCAGAGCAGCAGTGAGTCTTTTCTTTTTCACAGAAACCACCGAGAAGCTCTGCCAGAGCAATATTTCCTCAGTACTGGTTAGTGCCTGGATGAATACTGGACCCAGAGGTGAAGGACTTTCATAGCCCATTACCCAGCCTCCTGAGCCATGCAGTTCCCAGCTGCCACTGCTCTAGACATATTACCATGCTACACAGAAACTCAGTCCCTGTTCTTTTTCTCCTCCAATCTCAGCTTGGAAACAGAGTGTGAAAATATACTTCCCTGTCTTCAATTTTTTGGTTTTTTTTTCTTTCATCCTCAGCAGATCTGCTTCCAGATCATCACCTTGAGAGCACAAGGGAAAAAAAACAACAACAACAACAACAACAACAACAACAACAACAACAACAAAAAAAAAAAAAACAAAAAAAAAAACACAACAAAAACACTCAGCATTTCAGGAGATGTCATGTTTAACCTCATGCATGATGGAAGCTGGAAACATGCATTAGGGAGATGTGGTGCTGAGCGACATGGCTTAGTAGTGACCAGGCAGTGCTGGGTTAACAGTTGGACTTGATGATCTTAAAGGTCTCTTCCAACCAAAGCAGTTCTACGATTATGATTATCATTGACACGGTGGAAAAGAAGCTGAAAATAAATGGTATTGTAACTTGCAACCCTCAGGCACAGCCACAGGAGGATGCAGTGATCTCAGATCTGAGATCTTTTATCTCAGCCTAACTCCCAGAGCGCTGCTATCCTGCAAACCACTTGCTGAAAACTAGATACACCTTAAATCTCACAAAAATAACAAACTCAATCCCTTCTCCCCTAGTGAAAATAATTATTAGAGATGGCTATTGGAAATATCAGGAAGCCTTGCTCCGGTCTTGAAATTTTGCAGACTTGGTGACCCTCCTGGCTACCTTCATACAGCAGCAGAGCCTGGTAGATCACAAGTGCCAAGGCAGAAAATCCTTCCCTTACAAGAAGTACACTAGTATCTTATGGGTGCTTTCATCAATAGGTACCAGTGTACTTTGCAGATGAAAGAAGCATGTTATCTGCTCTTTTTGGAGACCAGTCAGGACGTGGCAAGGCTGAGATTAAACAACAGCAATGGAAATGAGACAGAAGTACAGAAGACAGTGGGGAAGAGAAGCAAAGCTATGTCCTCTGTAACCAACACAGGTCAGGATGTCTCCATTTTCAGAGAAAATCCTGATGTAGTTTTTTAAAGAGCTGCCTGAAGCCACCCAAGACACCAGTCTGGGGACTACCAAACCTAGTATTCTTCCTCTGTGTGGATTTCCTCATTTTTATGCCTGTTTAGCTGCTCAGGGCTAGATCTAGAAAATACCAGATAAAACTGTGATACAAGTGTCAATGATACATTTGCCTGTCCACAGCCTTATGAACTCTTCTAATACAACAACACCTAAAGTAATTTAAACACTGATGGAAAAACTCAAGATGGGTAAAGACCTGCCATGCTGTCAGATAGCCAAGTTCACAGGGGAGTACATGCCTACAGCTCCATAGTCCATCCGCACACTCAGAGCCCAGATGTGCATCATTCTTCAGGGAAGCTTTGTTGTTTGATGGGTCCCTGAGCTAGGAAGGCATCCCTTCCTATGTTCCCCAGGAAAGCATTACTGCATCCCTCTTCACCCAGAGGGGGAACTCTCCTGCACACACTGGGACACCTTTCTTGTAACTGTCTCTTGTGAGTCTCTTCCCAGCCCAAGCACTTTCAGATGAAGTCAATACCAAAGATTTAGCTCTGGCTACAATGTGACTCGTGCCTTTATACCAGAGGCCAGTGCTGCAGGTAATACCTAACTTCCAGCATAAGGGACTGTTATTACTGCCCGAAGACTAGGACCTGGTACCTGCTCCAAACAGCTCAATCTGACAGATAGAGACTCATCTTGCAGAAAGCCATTCAGATCCAGGATTTTACTGGAAAGGCTGTGGCTGTCCTTGAGACCACATCCAATACCATGCTGCACCCACTCAGCACCACTGACCTGCACAGTGATGTCTCTGCACCACTGATCAGCACGTGTTCAGCACCAATTAATCTTCTGACATCCAAAAATCCAGCACTGTCACATCACTGCTGGACTACAGGTTAAGGAGCAGCAGGTCACAATGAGTGAAGCCTACTTTAAACGCAGCATGTCTACCCACAGGAACTACAAATACACCAAATAGGAAGGATGAGCAAAGGGGGCAAAGGGATTGCTCTGAATGCTCAGGGCAGCTTAAAGGGAGCAGCCATAAAAGTTTTGCTTTAGCAGAGGCCCTGCAATCCAGCTGACACATCCACACCCTCCACGCAGGGGTGGGTCCTCACTTGGATCAACACTTCACTCCTTACAGGGTACTTCCTAATGGCCTGTTGATTTCAATAGATGTCCCAGTAAACATGTTACAGAGGGAAAAACAGCCCAGCAGCAACTGCAAGTTCATGTGCTAACACCCCACTGCTCAGTGCAAAAGAGAAAATGAGTGTTGAGAGGGTAGGTTATTGGCAGATCAATGTGATGCCTCCCTCCTGTGATCTGTCCTCAAAACCAGTGTCACCTCCTGGTTCAGCTTCCCAAGGCTCCTGCCATCCTCCCAGCATATCTCTATCCTTGTAGAAAACATCACTTGCCGGCCCCAGATCTGCTAGGGCAAGCCACATGTCAAAAAACACCTGCCTGCCAGTCCTAGGTAGGAGATGAACTCCTCAGGAGCATGAATCAAACACCAAGCCTGGGGAACACAATCTGAGGCAGAGTGTCTCAGCCACGTGAAGCAAGGGGTCTGGCAGGTGGCATTATTTGGAAGCAGCCTCTGCTGAAGAGCAGAGCAAGGATTGAATTTCTATTCTGGAGCTGTTTGCACTTCCTGTTTAGTGCGACAGCCTCAAAGGGGAATCAGTATTTACAGGGCTCCGGTCACGTCATCCCATTGTTCCCATGCAGTCAGGAGGCTGCTGGGAGAGTGGAAGAGAGTGCAAAGCATCTCAGCAGGCTACCCCAGCTGCGGCTCCTTGCCAGCAGTGCCACTTTGCAGGGAGGCAAAGCAAAAGGCACGGTGAAGTCTCTGATTTTCCACCTCCTGCCACTGGAGCAGTTCAGAGAGGGGCAGTCCTATGGCTGTGAGCACAGCTTCTCCCTTCACAGGTGTCCTCTGACAGTGGGAAAAAAAAGCAAAAAAGGACAGGGAAGATTTCATTCCTCTAGCAATCCAGAAGATACAAATGTATTCCAAGGTCCTTGTAAATCAAATGACAAGAGCTTTTTTTGAGGGATGTCAGCTTCTCTGCTGATCCAAAGCAATCACTCCTCCAAAGCTATCATGTTTTCTGATTCACACAGATCAATATCATGCCTTCTGCATGAGCAAGTAGAGGATCCTCCTGCAAAGTGAGGGCATGCCAGCAGGTCCCCGAGGTGTCCCAGAAGGAAACAGAAGACCCCTTCAGCCCACCCTACCCAGGTCACACCCAACAGCAGGGATGCACAGCAAAGCAGAGGTCAAGAGAGACAAAACCAGGAGTCTCCCAGAGGTAATTTCTGGAGGAGAGGGAAACACAGGATGGGAGGGTAAAGTAGACGTGGCAAAGGGAAGCTAGAAGCAACTCCTGCATACACAGGAGGCCTCAACAATAAGAAGCATAACATGAATAAAAGCCATTTTGGGGGTTACCTCAGGATGTCACTCTTCAGCATTGCACAGCATCCCAACTAATTATAGAGGAAGCCCCTGTGCCCTTAATGGGACAAAAATTTAGAGACCAAAGAAAAATACACCAGGACAGTCCTGCATCAGTACTAAGGCACTGCTGAAGACAAAGGCCTTTTATAGGCAAGACCAGTCAGGCTATAGGCAAGACCAGTCAGGCTAAAGGATGTCAGTAAATCTCTCTGATCATATTCTTCACCTGTGCCAGGAGAAACCTGCAACTCCTAGAGCTCCTCAAGAATGAATGCAATAAAGATGATGAAGCACCAAGATGATAAAGCAATGGGGGTTGGTTGTGCAAGTTCCCCTGTGAGTTCCCCTCTGTTTCAACTCAGTAGCAGAAAGTGTCTTGGTGACCATTTTTCCTAGTTTTTGAAGTCTTTCTGAATTTGTATTTACAGGACAGCCTTGACTTAGTGCTGTTTGCATCTCAGGCACCGTTGTTCCATGGATCATGACTCAGGCTCTACCATGAACAGCACAAAAGCAGACTAAGCATTTTAGGCAAAATGAGATACACATGCACATCTCAGTCTGTGAAAGATACAGCCTCCAAATTTTAACAATCAGCTTCAGAGGGCACAGAATTTCACCTAAGCAATCATGTAACACTTCATTGAATAAAAATTTCGGCTTCTCCACACCTTTGGCATAGTTTTTTTACATGATGGGTGTTTTTTTTTTTTTGGTTTGGTTTGGTTTTTTGTTTCCTTTCCCCATTTCATTTCCTCTTTAAATTCCAAGACAACTGCCTGTGTGGAAGAATAGCAGCTGGTTTATTCCTGGAATTATCACTCAGACAAACACTGAGCTTTCTGCAGGAAACTCGGCTTTCCTGATTTGTTGCTGTTTTCCTTAGGCTGAAGCTAATATCTACTTAGAGCCAGAACAGACATTTGGGAGTTTTGTCTACGGAAAGAAAGTGTTCACTCCTTGTCAGCAGCAACGTGTGTCCCTTCAGAACAGAAATATTTTCACTCTTTAATTTCAGCAAGACATTCTGGCAGCATTATGAATCCACACTTTTGGTAGAATCATGCAGGCAGGGAGACAGAGAGAGAGATGTGACTGAAACTTGAAGAGCAAAGGGGATCACAGCTCAGCGCTGCATGAAGGGTGCAGGAGTTCTTCCCTCCCAGCTGCTGGAACAAAGGTAGTACAGAAAATGACTCAGACTGCAGTCCCTTGTTCCCGTGTTAAAAAGCTCCTCACATCTCCACTGCTACAGCTCCATACGTGGCCTGCACAACTACAACACTTCACACTTCCATATGGAGAAAGGGCAAAGTATGTTATGGAAGCTTGGGATTTGTATTTTGGACCAACAGCAAAGATATGGAGCAAGCACTGTACTTGTACCTTCTCTGTAATGGTGTCAGCCTGCTGGGAAAAAAATAAAGTCACCAGCTTCCATGCACGGGGGAGACTTCTCAGTTAGTCAATGGTCTATTTCAGAGGACTAGAGGAAAACAGCAATGTACTTCCATTACCATTGTCTTGTTGGAAGCAGAAAAAATGCTGTAACAAGGCTTATTTTTTTGCCTCCAGGAGCCAGGAGTCCCAGTTAAGTCCAAACCTGCTCAAAATAACTGCTGAAACCTTTGGAAGTTGAGCCAGTACTGAGTACTTTAGTCTGTCCCTGTCTGTGTTTATCTCCCACCTTGCTTGAACAACAGCTTGAGAATGAGGGGCCCAACCCACAGTACTACTGAAAGGTGCTGTGAAGACTCATAGCCTCTAACAAAAAAACACAGAGTAATTTTCTGAATGGAAAGGCGCTTTGCTTAAAAAAAAAA
>VWZY01005813.1:1009350-1032532 GCA_013399075.1 Chloroceryle aenea
CCCTCAGGTCGTATGTCACTCTTAGGAAAGGCATGTATCAAGACAGACTCCTCTCCTCCCCTCACCCTGCTGCTCACCTGCTTTTCTGCTTCCCTTGCCTCTCCTCCATGTCCACATGCAGGCTTTGGCTGGCCCTCGAGCCTACGCTCCTCTTGCAAACATGACCCTGCAGCACTTACTTATCACTTGTATCTGCACAAGCCCGTTCAGGAAGCTTACTCACATAATTAAGGGCCCAGTTACCTTGCAAGCATAGCCATGTCTTTGCAGCTGGTTTTCAGTCCCCTCAACTAACCTCATTACCACAACACCAGGGAGCTACCATCCCTCCACCTTCCCATGTGTTTATCATGGTTTTATCTTTGCAGCCACAACAGAGATCAAAGCACAGGCAACTTTCTACACCATTACTTTAGCTCTCAACAAGCTCTCCATGCCAGCCATAGCAACCCGCGCTTCCCCTACCAAAGCATCTTCAAGCCTCACCATGAAGGTTACTTCCCCTCAGGTCTGATCAAATTTTCACCTGCTCTAGTGAAGCAAATGTCCTCCATCAGACATCCTGTGCACCCTCCTTCCAGGCGCCGGACACTCAGAGGAGCAGATCCCACTACTGCGTGGGCCCTGGAGTTGGGATGATGTTCACAGTAGGGAAAGCTGAGGGGCAGCCAGGTGCCAGCTGAGGCCAGGAAACAAGGGCAGCATGTGTGCCAAAACTTCCCTGTAGATGGGATCTTGGAGGGAAACATGGAGGACAGCAGTCCCTTCGGGGAGCAGAACAATGCCAGCTGGGCCCAGCCACTGTACAGAGAGGTGGAAAGGATGCAGGACAGGAAGCCACACTGGATGCCACCATTTTACACTCTAAAGCCTTGCTGTGTCAAACAGTGGGGAATACCTAAGCACATATTGCCCAAAGACAATATACAAGTAGTTGACATGGTCAGTAGCAAAGCAACAAACATTTGTGCTAGGGCACACACACTTTTAGGTCTGACTATGCCCCCAAGAGCTGGACAACTACGCATTACAGGTGAAAATGGGGAGAAGAGTAAGAAAAAGAGCAAGGGTGGAACCTCAGCATCTCCTCCTGCCCCATCCTGGAGCCACCAAAGGACACCTGAGCCTGTGTGAGGCAAGGGCACAAGGCTGGGACAGCCAGCCACGAGTGTCTGCAAATCAGGTGTCCAGATAAAAATAGCAATAGGTTGGGTTTTAAAAAAAACCAGCACTGAGTATGTTTTTTAATCATGCATTTTTTGTTGTTTTTCTGCTTGTTTTTAATATGACCTGGGTTCTCTTTTCCTTCTGTTTCTGAACCTTCAGCATACTTTACTTTCTCAAGGTTTTCTTGGCGGGGGGGATAAATAAATTAAAAAATGGGTCTGGAAACATTCCTTTTCATTTAAAAGGAAGCTGAGACTCCCTGACAATGGGATGATTCCCACAGCTGGGCTTTTAAGGACACTCTGGAAATTATCTGATAAAATCATAGGAGTTGGCAAGGCTGCATTTCCCCTGAACAATCACAATTTCTTTGTCTGTGGGTATTGCTGTGTTGAAATGCCTCTAAACTTCCTGCTATGTCATTGAATTTGCATGCACTTCTTTTAGGTTCCTTCCTTCTCCAGCCCCTGCCAGAGTGCAGGCCTTCTTGAAAATCAACTAACCACACTCCCATAACTTTACAGCCTGAAGACCTTGAAGCAAATTAGCCTTGAAGAGTAATTGTAGCATTACAGGCACCAAATGATGCTGAATTATGCGTCACTTAGCAGATGCTGCTTAGTGGATTCATTCGGGGAAAAATGTTGGGTAGCTGAGAGAAAAATCACTTCTCTAAATGATACAGCAATGCTAGCTAAAATTTTCACCATTTTCAACTTTATTAGCAAAAAAAATATGTGACTCCTCCTTCATGTGTATATTAGGGCTGAACCAGAGGAGTCCAATTTTAAACAGTTAAACCTGCACTGAGGAAGGCCCTTTCCCTTTAGAGAATATTTCAACTTACTGAATTTATACATTCCCCTCTGGAGCATCTGCAGTGCTGTAAGCGGTGTTGAGAGTGACTACACATCAAATCCAAGCACTTCAGGTAACAAACATCAACCAGAATGAACCAAGTCTTGGAGGCTGGTGTGAGACAATGTTTCCATCCTGGTGGCTCAGGTGCTGTGGGATGCAGGACCTTAACCAAGATGAATCTTCCTAGCATGATAAATTAGCTCCTATTGACTGCAAGAGAGATTTTGCTTTGTTTAAAAGACATCTCAGTTGCATTGTCACTAACCAAGCCAAAAGAAAAGCAACAGCCATTGAAAGAATGAAGCAAACACGAAGAATACGTGTTCAGTGATGCCTGGTGATGGATATTCATTGCAGAGGGGGTTGGACTGAAGACCTTTAAAGATTCCATCCAGCCCAAACCATTCTGTGATTTTATGTACACTAATCATTAGCCACCTCTATGTATTCATGTGCTGGGTATTTTTGCATGCACTACAAAGGGGTGTTATTAATAATAATTATTATTATTATTTCTGTTCTTCACATGTAGGAATCACACTGA
The DNA here is from genome assembly GCA_013399075.1 of Chloroceryle aenea. Classification (NCBI taxonomy): domain Eukaryota; kingdom Metazoa; phylum Chordata; class Aves; order Coraciiformes; family Cerylidae; genus Chloroceryle; species Chloroceryle aenea. Next base: position 1,011,923 of record VWZY01005813.1, read on the forward strand.
AATCAAGCATTAATATTAAGATATTAATGTAGAAGATAAACAGATTGCTTAAGACCATGCAGGAAATGCATGAGGTCTGAGGGATGGGAAGTAGATGTTCCCCTACCATCATACCATCATGTGGTAGTGGCTTCCTACTGACACATTAGCATTGCATAGGCTCTGGAAAACATAAGGCTGCTGTAACATTTGGAGGTCCTCTTCCACAAAACTTTGGTATTTTTCATGGACAAGAGCTCGAGAGAAGGTAGGAGGGGAATGAGGGACTATCTCTTTAAGGCCTCACCTCTGGTTCATGGGTACTGGTTAGCAGTGACAGTGATGGACAGGGCAGTGGGAACAGCAGGAGCTTTGATGAGTTGCCCAAGAAATCTCCATGCAAGGAAATATGTGAATTGCCTGGCATTTCTGTCAGGAGAAGGTGGGTAGCACGTGGCTCAGGTGTGCCAGCATGAGGTGCCATGTTGTGGTACCACAAGAACAGATAACCCTGCCACTCACAGAGAGTCATTTCACCCCATACCATAGAATCCATTCACCCCTAAACTGGGAGAAGTCTGTGCTCAGTTTCCCAGTGCTTACCCACCACATTGTGCCACATCCTTCATCCTCCTTGAGCTTCCCACACCTGTCAGGCAGCTGGGAAAACAGCCTGGGAAACAGTGAGCAGCATGACTTAGCCCTGCACTCAGCGAAGCAAGACTTTGAGGGAGGACAGGGAGGAGGAAGAGATAAGTAGGTGACAGTCTAATTAAGGAATGCCTGATAATGCCTCATGCCAGCAGCCAAGCTGCAGGCATTTCCTGGACACTGGATGCTGCCAGCTTTACCACCTCTGAGCTCACCTTCACATGGTTTTTAGACACTGGCCTGATGGAGAGGTGTCCAAGTCCACAGTCTCACGTGTGTGTGTGTGTGTGTGTGTGTGTGTGAGGAGGTGGAAGCAGAGGCTTTAGCTTACCTTTTGGCTTGCCACTAGTCATTGGGTGCTTAAACACAGGTGTCTGCCACTGTTGACACTGAGTGATAAGTGGAGACATTTTTTCCATTGGAAAGAATCTCAGAAATGTCCCTGTTCTCTTTTTTTTTTTTTTTCTTCTGCATCATGGTAAGAACACTGTTACCAGGGGGTACAAAGTATGAGGCAGAGGAGGGACAGTGCTCATTTAAAAATTAAATCCCCCCTCCATTCCCTTCTCACAAATGCAGCCACTCCAGCCCCAAGCTTCAAATGCTCATTTAAATTGAAGGATTCCTCCCTTTCTGCACCCCAAACTGCTTCTAGCAGCTGGTCCTTAATGCTCTAGTCCTTGACTTGTAAACTGGTTCCCCAAAACATCAGGCAGTAGCCACCTTCAGGGATTAATTATACCTCCAGAAGCAGGAGGACCTGCAGTTACTTCAGTGTCCTCTGCATTGCTGAGGCTGAATTTGCACCTTTGCATCTAGGCTTACAGTTCAACCCACTCCTTGACCCTTTCAAAGAGAAGAGTATAACACTGAGAGCTTGGGGTGGCAGCTGGGAGAAGAGTGTTCAGATGTAAAATATAAATGCAATGCCTTCTCAAAAGGGAAACAGTAGACATAAGCTTGGAGAGGGACCCACTTCCCTTGCTTCTTTCCCATCTCATGGTTTTGACCTGCCACCATAAAACCACCAAGGCTCAGGGTGCCATAATCAGAAAGGTCCTCTTATTTGTTTTTATGCTTAACTGCTCTATATTTCAGTTAATTTATGTCATTCAAGCTGGTTAGATATTTTTTCCCCAAGAGACATCAGGCCTGCCTTGTTCCTGTACACCCTGGGGAGCTGGAGAAAGACCCCTTGACCCAACAGGAACATTCTCATACACCCTCCCAGCACTGTGTGCTGTGGGGAAAACCTTGTCTTGCAACAAGCTAGACAAACAGTGACACATACGTGTATGTGGACACATGTGTGTGCAAACACAGGAGGCTGAGATGCTCCTACACACATGGGTATGTCCTGCCCTCCCCCTGCCCCTTGCTCTTCTAGGACTTTGTTGAAAAGCAGGAAAGCAGCCAAGGCACATCCACCCTCCCTCTGGTATCCATGCCTAAGCACATCTCTCCCTCTTGAGGTGACAATGACACTAATAAGCAGACACCATCCCTGTCATAGGATGGAAACTATGAATGCTCAAAAAAAACCCCCTGCTGCAGTGGAAAACCAGGCCTAGGGGGACTAAACCAAGCACCCTGGGACACCAGCTTACCTAACACATTCGATAGGTCTTGGCCACCACGCAAGTGACTAATTGCCTATCTCTTCAGCTCCCTGCAACAATTGGTGGCTCTGCCCTGGGAGCTGGGAAGGCACAAGATCTCTGCCGCTGTGTTTCTTGGAAGCCTGGGCCAGCAGAAAGGCAGTCTATTCAACAGGTGTTATTTTCATGGGAGGTTATGTTATAAAAAAACTAAACCATCATTGCAATGCAACATTGGCCTCTCTTGACATGTCTGCTTGTGGGCTGGGGAAATTTTGTGACAGTGAAGCAGGAGGAGTTTAGGTCCTTGCTGCCCACACTAACCACTCTTCTGGAGAGGTTACAGACCTAGGGCCCAAATCTCACAAACTGCCCTTTTTCTTCTTGGATGGATATCTCCCCTCATCTCTAGCCTACCATGTGGGGTTGCACATCGTTGCCCTCAGGGAAACACCTTGCACAGCCCTCCCATCTCAAGGCAATATGGGATGCAAAGAAAAAGGCGAGCAGTCATGTTTGAACAAAAGGATAAAGAGGCCAAACCACAGATGAAACATTACCACTTTAAAAGGGAAAAAATAGATTACAATGTTAGTCACCACCCAGCAAACGACCTACAGCCTCCTCAGCCTGAGGAGGCTATGAAGAGCTTTCCATCCTCCTCATTATCCTCCTCCTCCTTCCCGTCCTCCTACCCCACTCCTGCCTGTTTATGATATGGCTTATGACAAAACAACTTATTAAAGGAATTATGCAACCGAGTTCCTAACTCTTTCCACGCTGGATTTTTCCAAAGCCTGTTGGGTAATTGTGCTGGAGACACCAGCTACCTGTCACAAGCCCTGATGTGTGGTTGTTTTTTTTAAATGAGGCCTCAGCTGCTTAATTGCTCGCATGCTTTGTTGGGAAAGCTCAGTCACAAGGGTACAAAGGTAATCCAGGAAAAGTACTATCAGCATGCCCAATTACAGGGGCTGGCACTGCATTTGGTATTGAACTCTGCCCACAGCCTCAGGACCAGCATCCCAGGAGGTTACTCGGTGAAAGGGCATCTTTACACCTCTCAGTGCAGACTGACACTGTCTCTCTAGCTTCTAGTTCATGTGCCCTGTAGGAAACTTAGCTTATGGTAGAGCCCACATGCTTGTTGCCCTGGGATTGCCCAGGAAGCCCACGTGATGGCCAAGGAGATATGTGGGAGCCTGTGTGTAGGTGCCTACTGCCTTCTGAATTGCCTTTAGGCACCTGAGACACCTACCCAGCACTGGCAGGTACAAGTCTGGGACCTACCAGTGCAGCATCCCCTTGCAGCAGAGGCCGTACCTCTAGTATGCACCATGCAGATGCACCAGGACAGCAGATCTCCACAGCGCACTGCCCCTCACCATCAGCTGAGACCAGCCATGCTCTGAGCTGTGCGATCGTCTCAGTTTGGTCTGGGAAGTTCGGCCCAGCAATTAGTTTCCATGTGCCACTTAGGCTGTCAGCAAGGGGCTGGCACACTCACAGAGAGCGAGATGGTTATCTGTATTGGAGGAACTCCCGAGGGACCAAGCACTGGGGCAGGTGCTGAGCCACGTACGTAAAAACACACATAACAAACAAACAAACAAACAACAAAAACAAACAACCAAAACAACAAACAACAAAATCAACCAACAACAACAAACCCTCTAACTGTATCCCACTGGGTCATCTCAGCCAGCCTCAAATCTTCAGGTAAACAACCTGCATAGTGACAGCCACCAGGCTTCTCCAAGCATCTCTGCACAGCTGTAATATGTAATGCAACATATAAATTCTCTCTCTCTCTGTATAGTTAGGAGTGCTCAGAGCAGTGACTCAGATGTTCCAGCATGCTTTCTTCTTGTCACTGGTGTGCAAAATGTGACTTTACTCATTTTTTCCAATGACTTTGGACTTTAAAAGCAGTAATTAGCAAAGTCAGCTTGTTATCAGCTCCTGTCAGTAACCCATCCTCCCGCCAGTCCTCCTCTGTGTTTTGGTCACTGGTAAAGCTTTGACAGTCATTTCCCAAGACTTGTTGCTGTCTGGAGGACCAAGGCAACCAAGTGAGGAAAATGGGTCCTGCACCCACAAGCCCTTACACACATCTTTGTTCTAAGAACTTGAACATTGAAGTAGTTCCAGACTGGATCTTTGTATAGCACTGTAAATAGCAGGCAAGACACAAAATAATACTTCAGAGGCATAATTTTCTCACTTATCTTTCTAGTTATGCTAGGCAGGCATTGACAAATGCAAAGTGAAAATGCCATCCTTGCTAATGATGCTTCTCCTACCGTGTTTTTACGGTGGCTTTCATCTGCTCTGCTCACAAAGCATTTTACTACCTGTACGTTGCCACATACTGATGCATCTGCAGCCAGATGAAGGGTGAATGGCAACCTGCTACTTACTACTGCTCATGGGCGTTCAGCCTATGAAATGTTTCAAAAGTTGTTATGGAGCCTGTGCTTTGTGAAGGGACAGTGGAAGCTGCAATTTCCTCCAGCAGGCTGGTGGTCCCTCTGTTTTCTTCCCTGGTGGGACAGACTAGTTGCAAGACCCTAGCAGAAGAGGAGGTTGAAAGATCAGCATGCCCTTGAAATCTGTTCGCCCAACCTGCATGGGTGAGCCACTGCTGATAGTACTTGGACTGGCACATGCGGGAACAGGAAAATGCTCAAGAGAAATACTTAAGTCCACATCATTTTAATATGAAAAATAAGTGTGGAAAGAACAACTTTTCCTGAATAATTCAGGTGATTCCTGGTAAGCAGATTGTCATTGCCTGCCATTTGTTATTGGCAAAGCTCTGATGCGTGCAGAAAGATAGCAGTACTGTGCAAGACCTGCCTACAGCCTGAGGTTTCTCTGGGAGGGAAACCACGCGAGTGGAAGTGAGGGAGCAAACAGGACCAGGCCCTACAGCTGGGCTGGAGACAAAAGATGGGGAATATATTTTACTTTCGCAGTCTAACTGCTTTCCTCAGCTCAACTGGGAAGAACCTCATGAAGTTCAAGGGTTTGTGAACCTCTCTACCTAATTTTATTTTCAGGTTGTTTAGAAAATGAGCTCACAAACTTTTTTTTTTTCCTTACACTTTAAACTAATTTCCCCCACAAAAGACAATGCTATTTAAGCCACATTTTCCAGGCTAAAGGGAGACCTGTGCTATGTAGCCACACTTAGAAAGCTCTTGCCTTTGTCAAGTAGAATCTCTAGCACATGCCTGACTTTCAGCACGAAGTTGGGATATCCATGAGCCGGGCAGTTTTGAATGGGAATGACTGTGTCCCTGAAATGGACCTGCCTGGGAGGCAGAGGCCTGTTCTGCCTTCCCCCCTCCCTTCCTCGCTCAAGCTAAGCCAATGCGAGCAGCATGCAGGTGGCACAAGCTGCATGTTCTTTGCCCCTGCAGCTTCTCCTTCCACCTCCATGGTCTTCAATGAATGCTCTTGCCATGTTTTCCTCATTCTTCCCATTCCCTATTGTTGTTTTTCCACTTTGTTCTGTCACTTTCTGTCATCAAAACCTTGCTGGATTGTTGAGGGGATTTTGTGGCAATTGAGGAATGTGAATTTTACAGTGAATTCAGACCACTGGGTGCATGCAGAATGACTAGCTATGGATGTATCGCCCTTTTTTACGCTATAGAAATAGGGGCATTGACAAGTGAAGGGGCAAATTCAACAAGGCAAAAGCACAAGGTAACCTAGGGGTGAGATTCAGCTCCTCTAGCTTCAGCTACCTGAGGTTGGGCATGCAAACTACATGGTTATCTACATCTTCTCTATAGGGAGAGACTGAGAACCTCCAAGAAATCATTCTTTCCAGATAGGCTGTTAAAATGAATCACCTTCTGAAGGTGTTTACCTCCTTCTGTGGAGTACAGAAGGAGACTAATCAACTGTCTCAGGCTAGACACACAAGTTTAATTACAATGGAGGCACTTCAGCATGAGTAGCCCAGTGTCAGGATGGGAGGTGGCACCACAGGGTCTGAAAATGGGAGCTTTTTGTTGGCTCACTGTGTGAAACTCAGTCAAATAAACCATCTCTACTGGCAGCGGGGGCTCTGGAGATTTCTTCTGATCAGGTTTCCTCAAAACTGACTGCTGTTTCATTGCACCAGGAACCTCTCCTGTAGACAAATGTCTACAGTTTGTTAGAAAAGAAAGGAATAGAAAGTCACTAATGGCATGTCCCTGTAAAACACCAAATAGTCACTTAAGTTAAATATACTTTATCCAAACTATGGCAAATCATATTTTACAGAGGCCAGTAATAGTTACAGAGGTTTAGCTGCTCAGATCAAACAAGTCAGAGATAGGCAGAGGCCCAGGAGAATCTCTTGGGCTGCTACCAGGAAAAACTAGAAAGGATGCTGCATAGAGAAGAGCACATTGACAGGATGTGGTCTGTGAAAAACTGTAGCAAGCACCTGCTGGCCAGGTCAGAAGGGCCCTGGAATGGGCCAGACAGCCTGGGTGTCCATCCAAGATCACTGTCAGAGCATGCAGTGGCACACAGCACGGATCTTGCCTGCCCCATGGGAACACCTACAGGCTCTCCCCTCCACTGCATGCAGACACCCACAGCAGACCCAGCCAGGAACTGGCACCCGAGTGCTGCAGATTTTGGCAAATGCCATTTCAGCTCAGCTGAGCGTCTCATGGATAGACAGGTCATGAGATTGAACACTACAAAGTTCCTTTGTCCTTGGATGCAGGGAATAAAGCACCAGCATAGATCAGCTGAGCCAGATGGAGACTGAAGAGCCCCTGCAAAGCTTCCCCTTGGTCCCATTGTCAGAGCAAGTTTACACACCAGACTACTTTAAAGCACCCTCTGCCTCCCTCTCTTGTGAGGGTATCCCAAATCCCATCAGCTGGAGCATTACCAGGTTAAAGCCACCAATTCAATGTCAGAATGTGCAAATTACTTTAAAAACCGTGCAGAGGATAAAGCAAGCTGTGGGCGCCAGAGCAGGAAAGAGCACTGGGGCTCAGAGGCAAATCTCACATGCACACACATGCATGGCCCTCTTGGCACACTGGAAAGGGTTTTCCCACCCAAGGGTGCCTGGCAAGCAGCTGCACCTCTGCAGCTTGCTCAACCATCCCATTTCAGCCAGCTCACCTCCACCCTGAGGGATGCAGGGGTGTTGCCACCCCGGCCACCAAACAGGTGCTGTTTTAACTGGGGAAAATCCCATTGCGGCTCTGGTTGAAGTAGGAGTCGGTCCTCACCCCCACAGGCAGCATCCAAAGCAGACTTGACAGCCACAGTGATGGCAACAACTGCAGTGGAAAAGAGTCATCAAACACCACTCAGGGAGACTTGCGCTCGACAAATATTTGTTGAGCTGATTGTAACCTGCCTGGCTCATTCTTCTGAATGCAGAGAACCTGTTGGGAAGAGTTTAAATCCCCTGTAACACAGCCACCCTTTTTTTCTCCCCTGGCACAGCTGGAGAAGGCTGCAATTCTGGGCCACCTCCTCACCCCAGTTGAGCTGCTCCCAGCGTACAACACAGCAAGAGCAGGATGTTATGGCCACCTTGGAATTTTATTCCCATGTTTTCCCTTGTATTGATCCCTACCTTTGCAGGCCAGAGCCAAAGGCATCAGCTGTTGCAAGGAGCTGGGGAGCTGCCTCACTGAGGTGCTGGCTGCTGCTCCAACTGCGCAGCTCACAGCAGAGCCATAAACTGTGTGCGTGTGATTCCCAGCATGTATGGCAGGGCATCATGCACACCAGTATGCAACCACAAAAGCACCTGGCTGGAGGAATGTTTGGGAGAGGGGTGCTTAGTGTCAGGATACACTCTGGGACTGATGGAGCAGGAAATATTTCATCTCCCAAGCCAGATGACTGCAGAAGAAGGAAGTATTGAAAAGAAAAGCAAAGCTGCAGTGACATTTTCATGCTTGGCTTCTGACATCCTCTCCCTCTCGTACACTTGACTTCCTTGCTTATTTTTATCAGATGAAGCTGATGGTCGCTGCTACGGTAACCCTGTGTGGTTACAGTTCTGGCAGTGAACAAGTGTACAAATGCATGTTTCCTTTGTGGCTTCCCTCCATCTTCCCACCCATCAGGGCTCTCAAAATAGCGTGTATGACTTTGTTATGCCTTAGCTGTGAATGCTGCAGGTTGCAATGGGCAGAGGTTCACCCCTTCAGACTCTACTCACTGGGCCCAACAGCCATTGCTGTCTTCTCCCTCTTCTTGCCTGACATTTGCTGTCTTTGGTGGGCAAAGTACAGGTCTCTGACCCCAAGTACGGGGCTGGGGTTTTTCATTTTAACATGGAAAAAGCACGAAACATATCTCCTAGGTCTGATACAGTGAACTGGGGGAAAAAACCTCTTCATTGACAGGATAAAATTTGATTTGAAACAACAACAACGACAAAATCCCTTCTCTGGCCTTGAGCCCTCTTCTTCCCCTTTTAAAGTTATGATAGGAAAGGTAGGACCAGAGGATAAAGGCTGATACTCTCTCCTACACTGTGGAGAAGAGCTGAACTCCTCAGGGTCCACCCCCAGTCCCGGGTAGCAATGACCCATATCTCCTGGAGCGGTACCAGAGACTCAGCAGTGGATTTATTCATGCTCCAGCCCCACCAAAGTAGTTTCTGTTGATGGTGTTTCACTAGGAAGAGTTATGGCTCATTGTGGTTGAAGACATTTTCAGGCTCTGAAGCTGGTTTGCTTCCAGTTCTGGCACCCAAACTGCACCAGTGTATTAGAAGCAGCTACCCAAGGCTTTCAGCTCATCCAGAGGCTGTTGGTGCAGTATGACAAAGGTGAGTCCCACTTGCTCCTTCCTCCAGGTAAACTTCCACCAAGCAAAGGTTACGAGCTGTGGAGGGGGATGGGTACCCCAGGGTAGGTCCATTGTTGCATGTCCAACCCTTCAGGCATGAAACCATGGATTCACAAAGGGCCTTTGGCAGCACAGCACCCCACTGTCACACCTTACAACCACATCCCAAACCTCCCCCCCTTTCTGCCCCTAACTAGAGGCCACTTATGATGTTCTTCCTCACTTTGAAACAGCTCTCATTTTCTCCAGCTCTTCCTCACCACCATGTTCATAGACAACACTATCACCATTCCTAGGCATTTCCCGGGTGAAGCAGATTTCTCTGCACTTGGTTCCTCCTTAGGTGTTGGACATGAAATCTTTTCCCCTCCATCTCCTAAAAACAATACTCACAAGCTTTCATTTTTGTTGTGACCCATTTGAGCTTACTTCAGCAGATCTGTTCTCCAGATGGGCTTGCACAGCCCTTTCTGAAAGTGGATGAAAGCTGTAGAAAAGAGACACCTTTTTAACTAGAGTGACTGAAAGGTCAGTGTCACTGTGCTATCAAGACTGCTGGTCTCCAGGAGGGCCTGGGCAGTGCTGCAGCTCTTCGGGTGCCCCACACCTTCACATGCAGCCCTCCTCCTGCAGGGAGCCCCAGCAAACATCACTCCTGCCCAAGCATACCGGGGCAAAGGAACTCTAAATGGGTCATGGCAGTACCCACTCACTGTCATCCTTTAATCCAGTTTTGCACCAGGAGACCCTGAAACACTGTGGTGACAATGTTGCAGCAAGACAAGTAGGCATGTACTTGCTCCTGGAAGCACAGATGCATTTACACAGATGTCACTGATCATGGGGACTTCAGACAGGTGCATAACCAGACTCTGAAGTGCTTCTCTCAGGTCCAGGTCCAGCTCTTTGCTTTCTTAAAACTGATCCCTTTCTGTCCAAACATAAGCAAAAGGACATCATTTGGATGATGAAACATCCAGAGCTTTTCTCCTCACACAAGTGCTGAGGGATAGTAATTGCTCTTGTTTATACAGCGATGCTTCTTGCCCAGGATTGCTTTTTGGGAGCACATGCTTTATGGGTTGTTGCTCTTCACATACCTCTGTTCTGGCTTACTAGGCTAGTATTTGAGGGATTTTGTTTTGGTTTTGTTTCTGCTCCAAGGCATTTCATTGCAGATCAACAACACAGGGATGAAAGTCCATGTTCTCAGCTGCTGGAAACTTCATAGAGGAACTAAAAAGAGGAGAGAGCTCACCTGGCAACTAGAAGACAGTGCTGATTCTCCTGTTGCTGGCAATGATAGGAAGGAGTGTGGTTACACCAGAGCAGAACTTGGACCTGTACTAAGGGGACCTGTATCCAAGGGGATGGCTGCTCCCCACGTGTTGCTACTGCAAAGCAACAACTTTGCTTAGCTGCACCCAAACGTAGGCAAAGCCAGGTGCCAAAGTTCACTTTCACAGTGTGTTTCTAGTGATTGTATGCTTCCATGAAGCTGAACAGAAGTGGATATAAACCAAAAAACAACAAATGAAATATTAGGGAGAGTGAACACCGACTGAAATAAGCAGGCCAGTGGTGCACAGCTTGCTGTGTCATCAGTTACAACTACAGAGCAAAGCTTTGAGAAGCACAAATGCCTCAAATTTAAATGAGAGACGGAAGAAGAAACATTGCTCTGTGTGCAAAAAAAAAAAAAAGGACCTTATGCCACCCAGTAAGTTCTTAGGATGACTCAGGGTCACCCACTGAGCAGCAAGCACATTTTTATTCGTTGATATAAGTTCCAGTTTGCCTGTAACAGCTGGAGCCAAGGACCAGGAAAGAGCCCTCTTCCCACCATCACTCTCCTGCCAGCACTGCTCCAGGCTGACACATGGCAGACCCCCAGGCAGCAAGCCCCACCCTTCTGGTCTGGCCCCAAAATAGCATGATGCATCAGGAAACAAACTGAGCAGCTTCATTCTGACATAACCCTGAAAAACCTGTTCATGTGGAGCATGGGGAAGTAGCAGACAAGTTCAGTTTGCTTGCAGTTTCCCCAACCAGTGCTGTATGTTCACAAGAAATGTTCTGGAGCAGGACTACACATATTCACCGATTTCAGATGACCACTTCATCTTGAAAATGCTGCAGCAGCTTCCACAAGGAAAGTAACTCCATGCCTAAGGAGTGGAAGTAATCAAGGCACCTTAGCTAGAGGCCAACTGAAGAAAAGGAGAAGCAAGCCTCAACATTCATAGACCTCACTCACTGTTGTGTACCTGAAAAGCACATGGATGGTGGGTGCTGTACTGGGAGCTGGGCTTCTGCACCACTGGCCACAGGAACAGATGGATGGGTGCATACAGCCCGTGTTGTGCATTACCTTCAGTTACCTTGCCTGAATTTGCATTAACTTGCAACCTGATGACTTTCTCGGGTTGGTAACCTGATTGCCACAAAGCTTTGGATGCAAGGGAGAAACCATAGTGTTTTGGGTAGGGATGTGTAAAGGTCATCTAGTGCAACCCCCCTGCAGTAAGCAGGGACATCTTTAACTAGATCAGGTTGCTCAGAAACCTGACAAACCTGACTTGGAATGTTTCCAGGGATGGGGCATCTACTGCCTCCCTGGGCAACCAGTGCCAGTGTTTTTACTCATTGTAAAAAATTTCTTCTTATATCTCGTCTAAAGCTATGTGCTTTTAGTTTAAAACCATTACCCCTCCTACTATTGCAACAGTCCCTGCTAAAAGGACCTTCCCCATCCTTCTTATAGGCCCCCTTCAAGTACTGAAAGGCTGCAATTAGGTATCCCCAGAGCCTTCTCTTTTCCACACTGAACCACCCCAGCTCTCTCAGGTTTTCTTCACAGGAACACTCCATTCCTCCAGTCATTTTTATGGCCCTCCTCTGGACCCAAACCAACAGATTCATGTCCTTCTTATGCTGAGGGCTCCAGAGCTGGACAGAGTGCTCGAGGTGAGGTCTCACAGGAAGGGAGTAGAATGGGAGAATCACCTCCCTCAACCTGCTGACCACACTTTTGTTGATGCAGCCCAGGATACAGCTGGCCTTCTGGGTTGTGAGTGCACATGGCTGGCTCACATCCACCAGTACCCCCAAGTCCATCCCTACAGGGCTACTTTCAATCACTTCATCCCACAACCTGTACCAATACTGAGGATTGCACCAACCTAGGTGCAGGACCTTGCTCTTGGCCCTGTTGAACATCATGAGGTTGACAAGGTCTCTCTGAATAGCATCTGGTCCCTCAGGCATGCCATCTACACCATTCAGCTTGGTCTCATCTGCAAACTTGCTGAAGGTGCACTCGATTATGCTATGCATTTGATGAGGCTACTAAGCAGTACGGTCCCAGTACAGACCCCTGATGGGCACCACTTGTCCCTGATCTCCATCTGACATTGAGCCATCAACCACTACCCTCTGGAAGAAATAATCCAAACAATTTATTATTCACCAAACAGTCCACCCATCAAATCCATCTCTCTCCAATTTAGAGAGTAGGATGTTGTGGGGGACCATGCCAAAGGCTGTACAGAAGTCAAAATAGACAACATCCATGGCTCTTCCCTTGTCTATGATGTAGTCACTCTACTATAGAAGGTCACTAGGGTGGTCAAGCAGGACTTGCCATCAGTAAAACCATGCTGGGTGTCTCAAAACAGCCTCTTGTCCTCCATGTGACAGTATAGTTTCTATAGGAGGATCTGTCCCTTGATCTTCCCAGGTACAGAGGCAAGGCTGACAGGTCAGTTTCTCAGAGGGCTCCTTTCTACCCTTTTTACACACGGATACATTTCCCTTTTTCCAATCACCAGGGACTTCAAACGACTATCATGACTTTCTGAATGTCATGGAATGTGGCTTGGCAACTCTATCAGCCAATTTCCTCAGGACTCTGGGATGGATGTCATCACGTCTCCAAGAGTCTCCAGGATTGCTTACAGTTTGCCATACTACTTTTCCAGCAGATGTCAGGATGGTTGAAGTCTCTGCAGCAGAATGAGAGCCTGCAAATACAACATCCCCTGTAGCTGGAATCAGGTGGCTTTGTCAATAGGCTCTCCTTGATCAGGTTGCCTGTAGACAGACACCAACCACAAGATTCCCTTTGTTGCCTCAGCCTCCAGTTCTTACCCATAAGCTCTCAGCTGCTCTTGGCTGTTCTTCAGGGACAGCTCTTCACATTTTACTCATTTCTTGACAGAGGGCAACATCTCCACCATCCTTCTTCCCCTCTCCCTTCTGAACAGCCTGTAACCATTGATAGTTGCACTCCAGTTTTTGGATTTGTCACACCAAATTTCAGTAATGACAATCAGGTCATAGATTTCTAGCAGCACAGTGGCTTCCAGCTCTTCCTGTTTATTGCCCATACTGCATGCATTGGTGCAGAGACACGTCAGCTGGGCTGCTGGCCATGTCACACTCTTAGAAGAAATCTCTAATTCCTCTGAGGTATTTCACTGATGCTTTCCTTTTGTCTCCTATTACCTCAGAAGCCCCTGTCTCATCCCCAGCACACCTCAGAGCAACAGGCCGAGGACCCTCACTAGCATGACATCCCTCTAACCATGGCTTGTCACCCCACAGCTTGTCATAGGCAAGCCTGATATTATAACCCTCTCCCCTCAGGTATGGTTTAAAGCCCTGTAAATGAACCCCACAGTCACCTGAACAAAGATACTCTTACCCCTTTGGGAAAGGTGAATTCCATCTCATGCCAGCAAGCCTGCTGCTGTGTATGCCATCCCATTATCAATAAGAAAAAATGTGGTGGTGACACCATCCATGCTTCAACAGACTGGATCCATCTGCTTCTTCCAATGTCCCTGCCTGCAACTGGAAGGAGAGAAGAAAAAAAATAACCCATGCCTCACATTCTCTCACCAACAATCCCAAAACACTTAAGTTTTTAATCACTCTTGGACTATGGGTTGCAGCTTCATCTCCACTTCCATGGAGACCAGTTACAGGTAATACTTTGAGGCCTGTACCAAACTAGGAAGTTTCATATTGATGTGCCTAACCTTTAACACTGCATTTGTTTCTATGGCACAAAACATCCATGAAGGTTGAGCATAATACAATTAATTTTTGAACTGTGGGGGTCATGTTTCAGTTCATGCATGAAATCTGAGGGTCATTAGTGTCTTTAGACCAGTCTCATGTAAAGCTAACACTCCAGCCTCAGCCCAGCTTGTTTGCACAGGCAAGATTAGAGTGTTACTTGTCAAATCACAGGAACTTCTTCCCATGTATCTGGAAGATAGAGGTATTTCAGAGCATTTGCTTCTTATTGCCTGGTTTTAGTGGAAAATTTAATCCCATTAAGCATATAACCTGAATTACCCTGGCAGTTGGATTTTTACACCCAAGACACTGTCTTGATACCAAACAAGTTCAGAGTCACTCAGGTCTGCCTCTGGCAGCACTGCGAGCTGTAGCACACAACCATTGCTGGTGAGGCAAAGTATGAGTCACTACAAGCAGAGCTGATCTCTAGACCCAAAACAGCCAAAGCAGGCAACTCCAGGCAGTTCAGATGAGACCCTAACAGCACAGAGCATGGCAAGACTTACCTTAGAATCATACAATCATTAAGGTTGGAAAAGACCTTTAAGATCAAGACCAACCATTACACATCAGGCCCAGTCATTGATACTTTTTGCTGAGGTCCACATAAGAGCAGACATGGGGCACATGCACAGGTACTGCAAGAGTACTAAGAGGAGTTTTGAATAGCCTTTGCTCTCCACAACTTCATGCTCTCTCAGGGTAGGTAAGGGCATGACAGCTAAATTAAATATATAAATATTTCTGAGTAACAGGTGAAAGCATCACTTTGCTGCAGCCTTTCACACAGCCAAGAGTAGGAAAGATGGAAGGCAAAGACAATGCACTCTAAACTGATTTAGGCTTACAATTCCATAAGGTATGCTCCAAGGTCGGCCACACACATGAAGCAAGAGTCTCCAGGTTCACAGAACAGCCTCAGCTGATAGGACATTATTCTTTTCAGATATTTGCATTAGCCTTCTAAGTCAGCACACCTCAGACCTGAAACAAGGACTGGCCTTTTATCTAGAAAGTTAACCATCCCAACCCACTTCAGCAGTAAGAACAAAGCCAGTATGTTTGGAAAGCATTTTCAAACTTTATTTACAACTGTCACAGTGACAAAAATGTAGTTTGAAAAAAATGCTAGCTTCTCCCTGAGGCTCAAAAAAGAATTACAGAAATATAGAATGTATATCATACAACAGGAGGAGTTTTACTGGAGTGCTTTGTTCTTTAGATACGTTCAACAAATAGAAATATACACAATACTTCCAAAAAAAAGAACGCAGACAAGTATGCAAGTCTTTAGGGCAGACAGCAGGTCTGAAGTCCAAGGACTGCCATCTCCTTGCTGCCCACGTGGTATTATCTTTGATATACAGCTTTGACTTGATGGTACAGACAGAGACCAATAGCGAGTAACACTTAGAAATAAGATGACTGTCTGGTATGCAGGTGTACAAGCTCATTCCAGTAAGACACCAAGACTAGAACAAGTGTTACAGATACAACAGCTGAATCCATCAATAGAGAAAATGGTATCACCACATCATGACCATTCAGTGATCAACTATCCACCAAAACAGGTGGGAAGCATGTATAACTGGATCTGCATTGCTGGACCAGAGACCAGCCGTAGTGTAAGAACACTGAATTTCTCCTGCTTTGTGCTAACTCACCTCCAAACTCTTATCTGTCTGAAACAGTTATGCAGAGCTGATAAATTATTGCCATGTTTAAACACAAGCAAGACAAGACTAAAACAATCCTGCCAATATGTTAAAAGCAGTTCCCAACCCCCACCAGCGTTTAACTACTCATGAGGTATTAAAAATACAAATACACACATGTCCAAATAGATTTTAGAAATGGAACAAGTTATAAGCAAAGGGGGGGTGGCATTGGGATTATTATGAAAGTTTGGTTAAGGCCTTGACATTTCTTTTTCTCTTCCATGACCCCAGATTTGGTTTAGGTGGTAACTGTTCGCATCCTATCCCAAGACCAACTGGCTCAAGCTGGTCCCCAAAGCTGCAAGATCATCGCTTTCCAGGAAAGCGGTGGATTGCCTTGTCTGGCAGCAGACTGGCCTCCTCCCCAGAGGGAGACAAATGACACTTGAAGCTGAATATGGTGAAGAGAACACAATCACAGACTTCATAAGCCAGTCTGCACCTCATTAAATAACCATAAATGTTTCACCCTTGCTATGACATAAAAACATCTTGTTTCAGGACACCCAAGCTAATCCTCTCCCAACAGACCCCTCCTACAAACACCCCTTTCCCACTGCAATCTACAATAGATCTGGTGCTTTGTCTTTGGATTACCTCCAGGTCTGGCAGCACCACGCACATCCCCACCAGCCTGTGCTGCACTGAGGCTACCCTGCAGTGCAAAGCTGGAGAAGATCCCCACCCCATCCCTCTCAAGCCCATTGACCAGCAAGTTGGAGACATGAAACTCTACAGCCTCAAGGACACCAAGGTAAGGAGGCATAACCTCATCCTCTGGCTTTGGGCACTGTACAAGACAAGACCAACAGCAGCAGCCTCAGCAACCAGGAGAGAAAAATCCAAGGTGGTCAAACCTACATAAACTCTCACTGCAGACAGAAGTGTCTTTATATCTGATGCACATTACCTCACGCTAACCACCTGCAAGATAAACTAGGGCCTCACAGTAGAGATGACAAGCAGCAGCCTAACATTATCCTGCAAATACAGCTGTTCAGCATTGACGAGTCTAAAGGCAAACAGAGGGACAGAAAACAGCTTTGGGAAAAGTGGCTGGAAAACAGGCTCAACAGCAAGAGCAAGAAACCCAACTACTCCTACGGACACTGTTACCCTAGGAGATGCCAAACTGGGGATAGCTACAAGCCCCTCGTCAGTAGAGCATTTAGCCATGCTTTGCTACAGATAACCTTCCACCCCCTGACAAACAAAATGGAAGCTGTAAGAAAGGCAAATCTGAGATATTACAGCTCTGTTCTCACACTTTTAGCTGGAGGCAGCTCCTGGATAAACGCTGCTGCCTCCAACCTTCCTCCCCCCTCCCCAGCAGTCCTCATGTGGTCACCCTCTGCCATGTTCTTGGAATTTCACTGCTGCCTCCACCTCGGAAAAATACAGATATGATCTCGAGAACAGCAAACATTTCTCTGTGTTACTTCCTTCCTCAGGAGGTCTGGTGACACCGAGGGCTTCAGTTCTCAATACAGAGAATACAAAAAAACTAAGATCTCGCAGGTGCAAAATTGAACTTGTCTTTTTTTAAAAAGACTTTCAAAAGAAGTGTGGCTCTTCCTTCAGAAGGGTGCAGTCCCTTGCCTCTCCTCAAATGCCATTTATTGCTCCTTGTTGTCCTTCTTTGCATCTTCACAGTTTTCTTCCTCCTCTTCCTCCTCCCCCTCCTCCTGCACAAGGAACTCTTCAGGTGGCCATCTCAGCTCACCACTCTCCACATCACCCTCTGTTGGCTCCACCACAATCGAGGGCAGGCGGTCCTTCAGCTTACAGTAACGGTCAAAGTCTGAGGGATCAGGGAAGATCTGAAAGAGCCAAGAAACAGTCTATGAGAGGGGCTGCATTCAAGCAGTCTTGGCCAAAACCCAACACAAGACACTTGGGTCTCCAGAGCAGACTAGTCTAGATACAGAATAAAAATCACTGAGCTATGGGAAGACTTTTCAACTTGTAAATTTCTCTAATCTCCACATACTAGAAATGAGCACTGCCCAAGAGGCTTCCAAAGCACACACTTACTTGATAGCCCCCAAATAGGCACCTTCCCTTTTGGATATTTATCCAAGCCCCTCACCACCCCCACCACCCCCCCCCCACTTTTGCATTTAGCTCCGTGCGCACTAATGAGCATATCTCAAGTAGAGAATCTGAGATCTCATTTCCTGCTGCTGGTCAAACTGCACATGAGAACAGGCTTGTGCTCCAGGCTCTGCTGCTAGTAGAAGAGAGGAGGCGCATGACAACCCAGTGCTAGAGCAGTTCAGACCCTTGCAGCAAGGGCCTGCATCTGTTACTGCTCCAGAGCCATAATACCACACTGAAGGAGAAGTTCAGCTCTGTTTTAGGGATAAATTTTGGCAGTGTTCCACATGCTACAGCTACCACACATCAGCAGTGGAACACAGGAGGATACTCATTTTATGGAAGGGTTGGAAACAGGACCATATATCTTTGGGCAGGAGGTACCTTGTGACATACCCAGCAATTATGCACCATATTCCATATATAAAGACCTCCTTGTCTCGAGCCCCACAAAGGTGCACAGAAGTACCTTATCCCTTCCCTCCTACCCATAACTTGCAAAGTGGGGGCACAACCTCGTGCACTGCAGCAACAGCAAGTGCCGTACTCACTGGCAGTGCCATTAAGATGCACACTTCAATCCTACCAGGAACACAGACACAGGTATGGGAAAAAATGCCACTGCAGCATAGTCTTAGCCTTGCAATTTAGTCATGCAAAGCTCCTGCTAACAGAAAAATTGGTATTACATGGGACTAGGGGAACAGCTTCAAATCCCAGCTCATCCAGGAGAGAACTGCTGGGTGACAAGAACCAGCTGCCACATCAGATCCCCTGCTTGGTAACCACAAGATTAAACAAGTGCCCCATGTTTATTCCCAACATTTTGCCAGTGCACCCATACATTACCACTGCATTTCAACACCCCAAAGAAGCTCATGACAAAATGCATTTTCCCCAAAGGGTTGTAGATGGGGTGAAGTGTCAGGCACTGTACTTTTCTGCAATCACCAGTTGCATTCAAGCAAGCCGTAAGATCATCCTTGCAAGAAACAGCACTGCCAGCCTCAGACAGGCACACAGCTTGCAGGTGTCTCAGTTTGACAGCAAAATCTGATCTGCTTTGATCTTTGTAGAAGTTCCAGTTACAAGAGCAGGTTCCCCATCCAGGAGCCCTGAGTATTAACCATGAAGCCTCATGCCAATCATGCAGATACCCATCACCTCAAGAAACCCTGGCCCAAAAACTAGCATTGAACAACATCCTACCAATTTGTTCTTCAATCTACTAATTAACTGCACCATTACCTCTTTGTAATGGAGCCTATAAGAAAGATGGGGAAGGTCCTTTTAGCAGGGACTGCTGCAATAGTACGAGGGGTAATAGTTTTAAACTAAAAGCACATAGCTTTAGACGAGATACAAGGAAGAATTTGTTTACAATGAGGGTGGTGAAATGCTGGCACAGGTTGCCCAGGGAGGTAGTAGATGCCTCATCCCTGAAAACATTCCAAGTCAGGTGGGATGGGGTTTGAGCAACCTGATCTAGTTAAAGATGTCCCTGCTTACTGCAGGGGGGTTGCATTAGATGACCTTTACACATCCCTACCCAAAGCATACTAAAATTCTATGATTTCTCCCTTGCATCCAAAGCTTTGTGGCAATCAGGTTACCAACCCGAGAAAGTCATCAGGTTGCAAGTTAATGCAAATTCAGGCAAGGTAACTGAAGGTAATGCACAACACGGGCTGTTTGCACCCATCCATCTGTTCCTGTGGCCAGTGGTGCAGAAGCCCAGCTCCCAGTACAGCACCCACCATCCATGTGGGTTTCAGGTACACAACAGTAAGAGTTCTTTGAACACAGCTGTGTTACCATGGGCATTACAGTATGAGCTACTTTCTATTAGCCACTCCCAGTACAAGTGAGATAGTAACTGTTTCTTGGAGCTTTGTGGCTTCTGCTTGGCCAGACAAAGGCAGTTTCAGACACACAGCGCATTACCGCAAGTAAAGTCAGTAGCTCTTAAGCATCAACTTGTTATCTAAACTCAGGATAGGAAAAAACCACCCTTGACATTACATGGTTTAGAAGGTTGCAATGGAAAAAGTAGTGTAGTTCAAGAGGTTACATAAGCTGATAATGTCATGAAAATAGCCTCCTGTGCAAGAAAAATAGCAGTATAATAATTAAGCTAACCTTTGGCTGCTATCATTTTAAGCACATTAGGTCAAATTGGAGCAATTTCTTTGAAAATAGCCTGCCAGATTTTTTTCCCAGAAACTAAGTAGTCATTTCCTTACAAACAAATATCCCCAAAACGCAGTGCACAGCTTTTTAATAAAAAAATCCTAACACAATCTTATCTCAAAACAGCTGCAGGAGAGGCCAAACCCAAGAAGGTCAGTATTTTTTCCACTAAGTCATGCTTTTTAATCGTCGAGGCAGCATGAAGCAAGATGTTGCAACTGCTCTTTCAAGGGGTGTGGACAGTCAATGGAAAAAAATACACAAAGGCCTATTTCCTTGCATGTGACAAGCAGGGTGACACAGCAGGCCAGTACAGGGGCTGAAGGGTTTCAGATTAAGACTGTTTACACGTAAGAGGAAGCCAAGTGGAAAAGTTACCTCAACTGCTGCCGCCGCCCCCTCCCCCCTCCAAAATAAGCTGCATTGATAGATTCTTTATAAAAAAAAAAAAA
>VWZY01005813.1:1040309-1090731 GCA_013399075.1 Chloroceryle aenea
GTCGCAGCCGGGTAGGGCTCCGGCTCATGCTCGTGGCCCAGGGCAGCGGCAGCGGCCGCTCAGTGCTGCTCCTCTGAGCACCTTCTGTGCCCAGCACGTCAGGCTGGAGTAAAAGCAGGGTGAGAAGATTCAGGAGGAAGAGCTGTATTTAGCAAAACTGTGTGAATCAATAACGGGAAGGTGCAGGAGAAGGAGGCAAGTCCATTTGCTACTCGGGCACTGTGGGCGGGTGTAGGTGAAGCACATCTGCTGCCTTCACCTCCTGACGTGGAACTGCTGGAAGGCAAAACGCATCTTAGGGCGAAAGGCTGGAGCACCCGTAAATCCAGCTGAGGTCCTCCCATCGATCTGCCGATGGTGGTCGGACAGCCTCCTAAGGACGGCACCGTGCCCCGGGGCAGGCTCCTGCTGGGCTCTGCTCATAGCCACGGGAGGGGCGAGGCCCACCAAGGCTGCCGGGAGATGCTCGGTGGTTTTGGGGACTGCTCTCTCTTCTCTTTTCTCACCCAGCGAGCAGTGTCTGTCATACACTGGCAGGTAAAGTTTAGTGCAGGTACTGAGTTTATTCTACCTGTTGATCCATGCTGCTCCTCACCTCAGACTTTGTCAGCAAGGCGGATGAGCAACCACACAACTACAAACTTTCTTTGCTGTTACCTTGCTGTGCTTTCAAACACTGAGCGTACACGTGCTTCATATAGGTGCCTAAGCACAGACACATACACATTATTTGCCTCAGTGTGGAAGTGCTAACAGCCAAGTTCAGTGTTTCTGAAGGGAAGCTTTGCCCTCAGCTCCACTCAGCCAACCCTCAGCCTGTATATACATGTGTACATACATATGTGCATGTGTTTCTTCGGACTGGATAATTTAATCTTCTTAGATTCATATTATATAATGGGAGCGTATGTGGGAGTTTTACATCAGGCTTCAGCAAGCTGCTGCTTTGTGCCAGATTAAAATGAATCACAAGAGGCTGATCTAGCTCCTGCAGACGTGTGGAAATTTGGGTGGGTGCAGGTGAGCTTGCTGCAAAGGGCCACCAGTAACCTTCCACAAGCTTAACAGGAGGCTGGCAGCAGAGTGGACTCAGTCCACACAGTCCTCTTGACCCTTCCAAGCCACCTGACAATGAAGTTTGGAACTGGGGAGAGGAGTAAGAAGATGACCAGGCCTCTGAAGTGCCGAGGAAATGGCTCCCCTGCATTCCCCTGGCCTTGCCATCGGGACCCTCTCTCCCTGCCACATACCCCAGGACACATGTGCTTGTTCTTACTAGCTTTGCTAATTTCTGCCCTAGAAGACACAGGCTTGACTCAGAAAACACTTTTTTTTTTTTTAGCCAAATGGCCTAAGTCAGTGCCTGAGGGTGCGTACAGGGACTGGGAGACCACTCTGGGAGAAGAAGAGAAGCAGGGTGTTGCTTCAGGCAGTGTTGATCCATGTTGTGATGTCTCTTAAAATGAACTTTACAGCCTGTCTCGAGTACCCTCATCTCCCACTGTGACCAGCTGAAATGCGGGATGTGAGATGGGGCCATAGCTGAATTCCCTGGGATGTTTCCATCAGAAACAAGCCTGCCTGTCTCCCTCAGACTTGTATGGATTTCCTTGTCTTGTCTGTACAAAATTAAAAGCCTACGAAAACCCCACATGCCCTTCTGAGTCCCTTTTGCACCAGGCATACCAAGTTGTCTCTCTAAATGCCCTCCTACACTCTGCAGGTTTTCCCTGCCTTGGAAAGCATATTCCTTTACCTAATTCTTGATACACCCAACCCCCCAAAGGACACCTAGGGACAGGACAGTGTCTCGCCTTCCCCTCTATCCACCCTCCACAGCTCCTGCAGCCACCACTGAGAAAAAGCAGCTCTGATCAACTCTGGGCACCTGCCTTGCCATCCCAGCTGGCACAGGGATATAGTTTTGAGGTTCTGCCTAGGTAACAGCTTTTATGGGGGAGGAAAAAAAAAAAAACAACCCAAAACAACAACAACAGAAAAAAAAACAAACACCAAAACCAAAAACAACAACAACAAANGAATGAGAGAAGAAAAAAAAAAAAGCCAACACAAAACAAAAACAACAGAAAAAAAAACAAACACCAAAACCAAAAACAACAACAACAAAAAATCCCTAAGATTCTTACGTGCTGAAGGCGCAGCTTACTTCCCAGCGACTTGGTGAGAACATCAACCCCGGCTCTGGCCAATTCCCATCGGGAGGCCTGGGGATCGGTGCTTTTACTGCTCACTTTGGCGCTAAGCCACTTCAAGATTTATTCATGTGATTAACCGTAAGTGTGTCAATAGTCCTTTTGAAAGTAAAGGCACACCTCCCGTGATTTCTATCAACTGTGCTTTGCTGGATCACTTGTGGCTTAACACCCCCCACCCCAAGTGTAGTATTTCTTGGATGAGATGTGTACTGGGAGCTACACCTTTGGCCCTTCCCCTGGGGGAAGTCTTTTCGAAGGCATTCAGGTATCCCAGGGACTGGGGATGTTGTATAAGCCTGGGGAGGTGTTGTCCATGCAGGGGAGTTGTCCTGTAATAGCTGTGCCTGCCTCCTTTTGTCCTCACTTGCCCCAACTAGGTATGAAAAGCTGGGGCTACAAGGGTGGAGCAGGAGGTGCTGTTGTACCCTCATCTTCAGCTCCTCCCTTAATCAGAGCAAGCTTTCCCTTGTAAATAAGACTTTATATCAGTAGCTGGGCTGAAAATGAGGGAATCCCATTAACCCTTCTGCTGCTAAGCCACTGCCTCAGAAATCTGTGTGTCCAAGCAATCAGTTTTCATTAAGGCCAAATTCTCACTCCTCTCAGGAATCAAAGCAAGACAAGTTTCCTGCCATCTGTGGCTTCACAGCCGTGAAGCAGGACACAAGAGGAGAGAATAAAATGGAATTAGATCAAAGTATTTAATTGCAAATGAGAATGAACCACTCTACCCTTCCTCTGCTCCAGTGATGGGAGCAAGATGCAAGCACTTCAAAGTGCCTTTTTTTTGCCTTTTGTTTTCATCCAGTTCTAGTAAATGGAGGCCAGCCTGTCCTTATTTCTACTTTTTTTTCCCCATATCACATGCTCCCCAGATGCCTCTTTCACTGCTGCATACTTTTGCATTAAACACTTGGGACTACCTGGTCACCGGGGGGCAGAAGCAGCAGCGCTTGGACTCTCAGCTGGGGTAAACTGATTTCTAGGGCACTGAGCTGATTGAAACCAGATGAGCCCTCATGGCGCTTTTTTTTTTTTCCAGTTAATTTTATAAATCGCTATAATATTTTGTTTTTCAGGACAGTATAAATCAACAGAAGACAAACAA
Source organism: Chloroceryle aenea (assembly GCA_013399075.1). Taxonomy (NCBI): domain Eukaryota; kingdom Metazoa; phylum Chordata; class Aves; order Coraciiformes; family Cerylidae; genus Chloroceryle; species Chloroceryle aenea. The sequence goes on from VWZY01005813.1 coordinate 1,043,634, forward strand.
GAGATAACCATTCACTTGTATGCTATGAATCAGCAGCAGTCTATCGGGAGCAGCATACCAGTGAAGAACAGACCATCACTATCCCCACAGAATGCACTTGTACATAATCAGAGCCAAGGAGAAATAAAACTACTGAGGGGTCATTACCCCAGGTTTTCCTTTAACATGTTTGCAATGTTAGAGTTTTCACTGCATTTACCTTCAGTCATGCAGATATAACCATAGTCCGCATCCTGGTTTCAATGCAATGGCTGCTAGAGCTAACTTCACGATAGCCATGGGGCTGAGCATCCCTGCAGCACTGTTGGCATTCCAGACACTTCGCAGCCATGCACGTTGCCACCTCCCTTTTGCCAAGGGGGTAAATAATGCTGCACGAGGCAACGTGACCAGCACAGGGTCACCCCTGGGGTCACCTCCATTTGGGAGTGGAGCTCGCTGGCTCTTGTCTCCCAGCCAGCATCAAGAATCCTACAGGGAAATTTTCCTAGTGAAAAAATAAACTCTTCCCACTCGGAATTTAAAAACAAAACCATGGAAACATTTCTCTCAATCCTAATGTTTTGCAAAAAGTTATTTTAACAAATTTAAATTTGGTGCTTGATTTGACCGGCCAGTGCCCTTTGAAATAGTTGAATCCAGGCCATCACCGCAACCATGTCAGAGCTAAGCCTCAAGCTCCAGCTCTGTTGACACCCCCACCAGCACCCAGGACATTAAAGACCCCATCCTCAGCCAAGAAAGCAGTGGTGGTGGTCAGTCTCCTTCTGATTCCTGGTACCTGCACACATGTGAACTGTTGTGCAGCAAGCAGTAGCTTCCTTTGTTCCCTCCTGGTTCATGGTCCCCTTATAAATACTTTGCATGGTGGGGGATGCTAGGGACAAGTTGAAACTGCTGCCCCCACAGCCTGCCATCTTAGTAGTATCACCAGAAGCTGTTTCATATGCCTCTGCCCAGCAACAGCTTCCTAAAAGGTAGTGACTACCAGTCACACAAACTCCAGACTGTCCCTGCATGGCCCTACCTGCACCTGACCCAGCATGAACCTTCTCCTCTCTTTGCTTGTGGTGTAGGGTCTATTTATTTCCTTGGAAAAAAACAGGCTCTCACGGTGTCATACTTTCCAGCCACTTTCCACATAGCATCGCATTTCACAGTGACTTCGAGATGGTGCTTGAGAAGAAAAAGCCACTTGAGGCACAGCCGCCCTGTCCCACATGCGGGGTCATCAGTGTCGCTGGGGACCAGAAAGGAAAAATGGGGTTTGTACCCCATGTCAAGAAGCAAGAAGGATGGATACGGCTGATGAAGCAGAATGGTTTGATTTTATAGACCCAGATGGGCTGCTAAGGTGTTGGGAATTGGATCTGCTTTTGCAATGCTGCCTCTGGTTTTATTTTACACTGACCCCCAGAAAGGAAGGGGCTGTGGTGAAGCTGAGCCCACAGCCCTCTGGCGAGGCTGGCCCAGCAAGTTTCCATCCAGCTCTGCATGCCCAATTCAGCAAAGCCCTTAAGCTTGTCCTGATAATTTAAGTTTGTGCTTAAGGACTTTGCTGAATTGGGGTCTTTGCTCAAGAAGTGACAGATGCTGTAGATATCCAGGAGAAAAGCAGAGGGGGCAGCAATGGAGGGGAGGAGAGGATGGAAGACACAGTCACATCTCTGGCTTGAGAAACCTCAAATATGATGACTGTTTTCTCCATGGTTTTCCTTGCTTTTCTTTTCCATTGCTAAAGATAGCACAGGTTGTTGGCCCCATGTCCATCTTGGTCAGCGTTTCAACCAACACCTGGTCCTGGACGTGACCCCACATAGGCTACAAGCTTCCCAGGCATGTCTGTCACTCGAGGCTGGTCTCTCTGATGGGGACAAGTGGAAAGCCGATGCCTGCAAAGCTCTTCCATGACTTTTTGTATGAACACAGCATAAAAATCGTGGAGGATGGGGGAAAGAGCAGAGGAAGAGGGTATAAATCAGTCCGTGTCCTTGCTTTCTGTGACGTTAAAAACTAGCAATTGCCTGGGGAGGTTTCTTTCTTGGAGCCCACAGCTGAAAGTCTGAAACAGCATCACCTTTAATCTTCCCTGTTCCTCTCGCTTGACCACTGCTCCCACTAGAAGGGCAGAGTTTCACAGACATTTTGCAATAAGGTGAAGTCCACTGAGCAGCAGAGAATTGGGCTCAAAATCCTAGGCGTGGGGGTTTGATGGGGACCTCACATGGCTTACCTGTCCCACTATCACCTCCTTCAGTTTCCTGCATAAGGGGGTATCATCTGCATCCTGCTGAACCCTGAGAGCACTCGCAGGAGATCTGCTCTGTAACAGTATGGATGAGCAGCAGAGTCCCATGCTCAGAGGAGGAGAAGGCATCATTGCTGGCCTCCTCTGGAGATTCACTAAGGATCCAGCATGGCAAGGAGGCCAGCAGGAGATGTGAGCTCTCCGCACGGCTCCCGATCATGCCAATACAAAAGGGCATATTAAGAACAAAGAGTGTCTGGGTTAATATTTATGTTCTGTCAGGAGAAGTGAAATGCGTTTTGGCTGGAATTGGTCTATGGAAAATATTTTCATTTTAAAAATTGAATCCTTTACTGAATCACTGCATTTCACCTTTTCATTACACTAGGATTTTATTTATTAGCAAGTTTATTTTTCTTAACAGGGTGTCCTGCTGGTATTTATTTCCCTTTTTTAAATCTGGTTGGTTAGATGAGTAGTTCCCCGAGAAGACTTGACCCTAGAGGCAACACCAGCCCTTCTCATTTTCTGGCAGGTCACATGCTAGCACCAAGGAGACAGTATGGGTTGAGAAACACAGAGGCAAGTCCCCTGCCTAAGAGGGAGAGGGGCAACATGTAAATCCAAGCATCAAGAAGGCACCAAAACACAGGATCTGACTGGGGAAATTTATTGCTTCTGGAGGATTTCATCTCTGCTGTTGTACTTATTTGGCTCTGGTGCTGTAATTAAAGCAATGCGTCTCTCTGCTGTGGCTGCTGCTATAATAGCACAAAGCAGTTTTCACACCGGTAATACTATTTCTGCACGGAAAGAGGACTAAAAATATTAATGTCAGACACATCTGTCCCAGTAAAACTGAGCCAATGCTCTAGCTTTGGCTGCCATAAACACAGGTAAATCACCGCATCACCACTACAAAGCATTGGGGAGGCTGGATGGGTGCAAGGCAGACTCCAGGAGTTTCCACAGTGAGGGTAGCTTTGTTAAGAAGAGTTGAAAGGACTGAGGAGAAAAAAATCATTACTGAAAGTTTAATGAAGTTAGGAGGATAGTTGCTCACCCAGGATGGATCCCCAAACTTAACTGATTGTTGGATAAAAGCTTGTGACAGGCAGACTAGGAAGAGGTATGGCCACATAGTAGATGAGGGGCAGAGGACACCTGAACCAGGATGCACTGTGAGGTCTGTCTCCTTGCAGGCATCCAGCTCATCTGGGTTCATGGTATGTCTGGGCTCAGGGAGCAGATCAAGGCACTCAGGAGAGAGGGACTGTGATCGCACGGATCTTGGCGATGCTTGTCTCCCTACTCTGCATGTGCACATGTGTGCAAGAGCCAGCTAGTCCTCTCTGATCATAAGCCTGTCCCATCCTGGTCTTGATGAAAAGTTCTTACTGAAGCCTATTAAATCAAACCATGATGCTCAGCACTGACCTTAACTCTGACCTAAAAAGACCTACATCTGTCAAGGAGCAAGAAGTAATCCCATAAAATCCTCAGCTTCCTACTTAAGAGCAGAGACTAGTTATCCTTTTGCCTTTTGCCCCAAGGGCTTGCTAAGATGGGGATCAGTACAGTAATTGCTTCTTTGGGGACTCGAGGAATGAATAGCTAAAGTAGCTCAGTTCTGCAGTCCTGCACCTATTCAGCTCTTCCTTCCCTTTCCAAAGACTACAACCTGGCCCCAGTGGGGATGAAGGTTTCTGCTCCTTGTTAGGCACCTTCATGACCCACTGCTTAGAATAACAATGTAACGGGATGATTCTTCCCTTCCCTCAACCACTGCTACTCTTGCCATTCCCAAAGCAGCAGGGAAAGGACTCTGGCCCCAGCTCCTCATATCCCATGTTACAGATGTGGGAGTGGGACACGGTCTTTACCATGTAACCCCTTCTTCCACCGAGGTTCCTCAGCAAGAGTCACTGCAGTTATTTTTACACGGCTTTGGGTACTTCCTAATGCAGGAAGCATCCCAATGGCTGCTGTCCTCTGGGAGCTGCATCATCTGGTCAGCTTGCAGGGGAAGAAGACAGTCTTTATCTTAAATCTGTCACTACTGTTGGAAAATTGTAATCAGCCAACTCAGTCATACCACTAAAGAAACAAATTCTCTGCTCACCCACCTCTACCAACCTCAGTGCAATTGCATCAGGGGGAAAAAAACCCCACCTTTGCCCTGCTCCGGGTACTGCTCCTACCTGCTGAGGGTACCCAGAACACATGGTGGTCTCTGTCCCACCCTGTCCCCATAGGTGGGGGAAGCCCCTTACCTGTCACTGAAACTTGGGCACTGACACTCCTGCAGAGAGCATGTTAGGGGAAAAATGCCTCCGGAGCTGCACTAGTGGCACAAGCTGATGCTTGCCCAGATCTTTGAGTCATTCTGGACTGGTGTCAGGCACACTGAAGCTGCATCTGCAGCTCTGGCAAGTAGGAAAAGCTGCTGGCTGCCGAGGTCTGGATCTATGGTTTTCTTCCTCCTCCTCCTCTTGGTGTGGGAGGCTGTCTGTGCTCACTGGCATGTGCGGGATACGCTCTCTGCCGGGAAAGCACAGCCCTGCAGCATCTCCAAGCCATTGCCTCTGTGGGAAGCAGCCACAGCCTGGTCCTGGGTGGGTGCATGCACCTATTTATCTTCACATACAGGACAGACGAGTCACACTGTATGCAGAGCTGCTCCACAGTGTTCCACAGCTACAGAGAAAGCCTATGTGCTGATTTTGTAGAGGGGACTCCCATTTAGTAGACAGACAGCACCAGAGGGTTTGTGGGTGGGAAGGTGTCTTTCCAAACACAGCCTCAGCCACCACCAGCTTTGTCTTGCAGTTGGGGTGTCTCTGCAATATGGAAAGCTATCACCATGTCTCCCTTCCCCCACCCAAAATAAAAGAGCATTTGACAGCCGAGGAAGCAGGTTGCAAATGCAGTCACAACCAATGCTACAAGAAGTGGCACTCATCCCACGAGCAGCCTCTCAAAATGCTCCACAAACCCCATGTATGAGCATCGCCAACACATCCATGATGCACAGCCACCCCTGCCAGGAGGGTCTGCTGATCAGGCTCTGTAGCAGCTTGACAGGCATGGGGAAGGACAAGGATGGCCTTCTCCACTTGAAATTAAAGGTTACATAAGCAGTCAGGAAAACTAGCAGCCACTTTTTCCAGGGCTGAGCAAGGTTTCTGGAGCTAGCATCAGGTGGCAAATGTCCCTGGAACTTCAGAACATCCTGGTTTGTATGGAGGAGGAATCATGCTACTCCCCTGGCTGTGGACCACAGATTCTCCCCACTGTGAGACACATAGAGGCCAAGTCTGCTCACAGGTGGAGCCAACAGATTCACTGGAGCATGTTGGACATGGTCAAAACTTGTGGCTCATCTACAGTGCCTGGAAGCAAGGGATGAGATAGCAGCCTGACTAGGGATGGTCTTTCTCATAGCAGTATCAGCTACTGCATCACCACCAAAACCAGCACTTCACCTGAAATGTGATGTTCCTTGATCTGGCCACAATCACACTGGGCTTACAAGGTGGGACTGGGTGGATGAAGAGAACTGCAGAGGAGTCAAGCACCCACATCCACATCTGCAAGGGAGCTCCTTTCCATTATCAGTGCTTGGGTTGACCCAGCCTTGCTAGCCACTGTATCTTGAGAGCTATCAGCCTCACCATCCTGAGGGGTGTGCCTGGTGCAGGTCCTTATGGAGATAACCTGTCTCTGCAGCAGCGAGAGTTTCTGAAGCTAATGCTCACAGCTGCCACAATGTACCCCACTTCTTGCAGGGATCCCTTAGGCCAACAGAGACCCATTGTTAGGGAGATGTGAAGGAGGACAGTACAGCAGTGGGGCAGGCCAAGCCTTCTTTGGGCTGCTTTGATCAAAAAGCAATCACTCGCATCCCACCCAAAGGCCTGTGATTTAATCCTGGGGGACCAACAAGGTGAGATCCAAGATAAACAACATCTGTGCACTCACAAATAGGAAATGGAGTTGCTTTCATGTCCCGAGCCTGTTGATTAACTGGAGTTATTGTTTGGCTTGGCGCTTGTTTCTCAGTGACTTGGAAAAAAAGGTAACTAAAAGGAATCATTTGGTTACACTCCCTAAGTTCAAGTACCTTTAAATAGTGCATGGGTTTGCGTTTTGCCTGCAGAAGACTGATGGGAAAAGGTAGCAGAAGAGTGCAGATGGCTATCAGAAAGGAACCTGTGTTTAGTCTGCTTGTGCCAGATGGGAATGGAAAGTTTGCTCCCTTGCCAAGTGTTTAAAAGAGGAAATAGGATGTGATATTCTGCCTCCCACTCTTTTCTCTCCCCTGAAATCAGCCTGCTGCTCTACTTCCATTTGTCGTAAAAAGGAAAAAAAAACCTCACAGCTTGGCTCAAGTAAAGCCTTGGAGACAGAGACACACCTCATCCCTTTTTATAATGTGTTTATTATGTGGAGATGGATGGAACCATATATGTTTATATGCAGCTGGGTCCAGCACTGTGCAGCACCTGTCTTTCAGTTTCTCATATCCATCTGTGTAAGAGAAAACAAAACTACAAAGTCTCCAAAGCACAGAGATTTTCTGCTGTCATCTGTCTCTGGCAAGGGGGAGATGAACCTCTATTACAGCTCAAGGTTCATGGCAGACAGCTTGGCTGACAAACCTACCTGTGGTCCCAAAATATCTTACCTAAAAGTCTCATGATTTCCCCTGGTTAATAAATTCAGGTCTGCCCTAAGCTGCAACTCCCTGGGAGACTTGTGGAGGTGATGGAGGCTGAGATCCTGTAGGGTAAAGATTGGTTTAAGCCACTGTCTGAGGGAGTCCCAGGGGTTAACCCCAACATTGCCCTGTTAGCGTAAGCGCTGTAGTAATCTCAGTGATGTGGTGCCTCAGTGACCTCACAGCTTAATCTTGAAAATACCTCATGGACATAGATGATGTGGATCAGAGAATCACAAAACAGCTTTAAGCAGGCCCTGCTCACAGCCAGGCTAACCTACAAAGCTGGAACAGGTTGCTGAGGGCAGGTCCAGCTGAGTTATGAACAACTCCCAAAGGAGAGATCCCACTGCCTCCCCAGGCACAGGTTCCAGGGCCTTACCATCTCCATGGTGAACATTTTGCTTTCTCTCTAACCAGAGCTTCCCTCACTGTGATTGTGCCTGTTGCCTCTTGCTCTGGCTCCACCTTCTCACCAACCCCCTGCAGGTATTGGATGACAGTAATTAGATTCCCATCTTTGCTGCTTCCTCCCCAGGTGGGAGCAACCCCACTCCAAGTAAATTAAAACAATGTCCTAATGGCAATAACATCCCCCCAGCTGATCTCAAGAATGGGCATTTCAGCAGCATCCTACAGCTGTAACTTCTGTAGGCCAGCTTCAATCACTTATTTCCCCAGATAATTAAAGAATATTTGTAAGAAATCTTTTTGTAGAGTTGAATGGCCTCCTGTGCTCCAGCCCCTCTCTGTGTGCACCCAGAAATTAAACAGTGACCAAACAGAGCACCGGCGTGTGTAACAGTGGAGCCATCTGGAGAAAAGCAAGCATGACTTTTATCACATCTTCCCATACATTCTCCAGGCCACCCTGCAAACATGCCTGCCTCGTTCAGAAAGCCACGGGGGCACTGGGTCTGGGAACAGTCTTCACCACTGCAAAGGCCCCCGCAAGGGAGAAGAGCAAAGTCCAGCCCCTGTGCAGCTAGGGATAGTGCAGCCACCATGCACTGACCACGTTGACAACTTCAGCCCTAAAAGGACAGAGCTCCTTGGAAGGTAGAGGACTGAGCATGGTGGCTGGGGTGTGGGTATGAGAGTGGGCAGAGTGCTGGCACAGCCCAGACCCTTGCCTGCCCCTGCCCTGCGTTGGAAGCTGCCAGGCAGCTGCTCAGTTCCGAGGAAGCAGAGATTTAATGAGCAGTTTGGGGAATGCTCTCAGCTTTCCTGCAAAGCTCTTTGCTGTCTCCAGCACTAATTACTAAATGTTTCCGAAGCCGCTGTCTGTGTGAAACGAGGCCCTTTGTCACAGCGACATTGCTGTGGGGAGCAGGGTGATACTCAGTGGGTATCTGCTCCACCTGAGGGGTGTGTGGATGTTATTTCTATCTTTTTCTCATGGGGAAAGAAAGGATAACACCTCCCTCTTTCCTTGAAGAGAGGTGCTGTTGCTTGCCTTGCCAGGGGACAGGGTGCTCTGCCTTTGCTCTGGGAGGATGCAAAGCTCCCTGGTGCAGGGTGCAAGGGACAGAAATAAGCCTGCTCAGGACATGTGTGACAACCTGCCTCAGACAGGCAGGAAATCCAGATGAAGACTGGTGAGACCAGTTTAGTAGAGACAGGATACAGGGAGAGAAGAGCATGAGCTGGCCTGGTGGCTGAGACCTGACTGTCAAGAAATGAGAGCCATGGAGTTAGGAGAGGGACTGGGTGCATGCTGGGTTCACATGGGGACAATTGGTCTGAAACACCAGCCAGGCACAGACACAACTGCCTGGGTAGTGACTGACCTTTTTGCAATAGAGGGGCCATGGGGAGTTACCACCCAAATAGCATCCTGACGCCCTGCAAGTGCCTGTCTTCAGCACAGGCAGGCAGGAGGCAGGCTGTACCCCCAGGCTGCCAAAGAGCCAGCCAGGTTCCCTTCTCTTCTCCCTTTCCTTGCCTGTAAAAGACAGGAAGCAGGGCTGAACAGCATCCAGAATATGAAGCCCTGCTGCTGTGCAAGAGCCAGTTTTTCTAAGCAAGACTCCTCAGATCATGGCCCCTCAGAGCTGCTGGGTGATTGCATTGATCCCAACAACAGGCAGCCTGGCAGAGTTTTGCTCCCCAGCTGCACACCTTGCTGTCAGGTATGGAAAGATAAAATCTTTCCAATTGCTCTGGGCTCCTGAAAGGTAACGTCCTGGTTAAGGAGAGATTGTGAAAAGCAATTCAACAAGCTGAGTTAGAAACTCGGCGAGTGGGATGCATCTGGGCATGAGTGGGGGGCTGAGTGCATCCCTGCTGCAGGGCTGCTGCTGGATACACTTAGCAGGGAGGGATTTACGCCCTAAGAGTCTTAGTGACGCATCTTGGGAGACTTAGGCTGAGCCTGGCTTGCAGAGACGTGACCCGTGCTGCATTTCCCGTGGTCACCTGCCAGTTGGCATTATGTGAGCTGTCACCCACTCCTGTGCACAACACGTGAGTGTGGTGGCACAGGGGCTTGGAAGACGAGGAGGGGGAGAGCAGCTTACCCCTTACTGAATCCATCCTTGCACCTGCACGAAGGCTGCTGAGACAGGATGTGGTACCAGTCCCAAAGGACAAAAAACAGTGCTTACAGCTGGCAGGGAACCAGCAGCCAGTTTGCTCTTGCTTTAACTAGAAAGAGGGTTTGTCTCAGGGACACCTCATCTCTCACTCAGCAGCAGAAGAGTCCTTTCCACCGCCGTGGGGGGTCACCATTTAGGATGGGGGTGAGCAACGACTGCAGTCACTGGCTGCTGGCTCCTGTTGACCATACTTGCAAGAGTTACAGTATGAGTCACTGAAAACAAAGCAGCAAAGCCCAAGGCATGGTTTAATTATACTGTTGTTAATGATAATTCCATCCTTAGGTGTATTTTTATATCTGGTGAAAATGAGCAAAGGAAAGTAAATGTTTTACTTTGTCTTCCAGAAAGGCAGCCCCAGGGCCAGCACCAGCACTGGGAGGAAGCAGCACCTGCAAAGAGCACCCAGGTGGTTTTTTTTGCTATGAGGATTTACACGTACAGAGTCCGTCCACCCTGAGAACTGATTTGACTTCAGTGACCACGTTCAACTGAGATGAAAGTTGAAATAAGGCTGACTGTAATCCTTAAGGAACTAGGCCACTCTTAGGACTCAGGACAGTAAGGACCCATTAAAAAGCATCTGCCAGTCTGTCCCGAGGGTTTCATTATATTGTTAGTTAGAAGTCATTGGTGAGGACTGATCTCTTGAAGACTTTGGAAGGATATCAAAAGCCTGCATGGCAGCATTGCCACAGGGCAGTTTCAGGCTCAGCAATGTTTGTTTTCCAGATTTCTCAGCAACAGCATGATGCCGCTGGCAGGTAGTGTATTCAGCTACCTCGTGGAAAGAGTGGAAACACAGGAAGAGAAATCTGATGGTTCTGGAAGTGGTAAGTGAAGTGCTTGAAGTACTCAGTGCGAGACAAAGCACAGCTAATAAGCAGCAAAGTGGACACTATGGAAATGTCCACTGTTGTTTGCTTCTTTCTTCGGTATCCATTTGTCTACTGCAAAGTCTCCGAGCCATAATTAGGAACGAACTCGTTGCAAGAGTTACCAGATCTAATTGAACTCTCTTGAAAACTAAATCATTTATAAAAAGCTTTTGCAAGGACAAAACACGATGTACTCTTGTTCCGTACAGCTGAGAATATGCTGTCCTGGGGCCTGATGAGTCCTGCTGCAGTACACAAGTGACAAGCAAAAACGCAAGAGCCTGCTCCAGCAGGCAAATGGTTAAGCAACTTGAAACTGATGCAACTGAAATCAATAGGAATTTTAAGGTCCCTTAAGCAGGAGTCCTGGGATGAAGGGTCTGGCTGCATCAATCTGGCATATTGTTAATGGAGAGGAACAAGAATGGGATGTTAGGAAAGAAGATGTTTTCATTTCCAATGGAGCTGACTTCCAAAAAGTAGAGAGATCCTGAGCCCAGTCCCTAACTGAAGTGCATCTAATGGGACCTTTATTTTCTTATTTTAATCGACAAGGCACCCTAACTGCCCTGCCCCTTGGCAGGACAGATGAAAAGGCTCACATTACAGTGGTAGAAGCATACAAAGCCAGATCCAAACCTCCAATCATGTCCTGGACCCCCTGCTCCTCATGAATGGCTAGATCTGGGTGGCAGCTGAGGCCTTCCTAGTGTATTTTTGGAAGAGAACTCTCCTAGCTGTCTAGAAATCATCCACTTGCCTTTCTGTCTGTCTGGGGCAAGAGCGCATGATGCCAAAGTCACGAGCTGACCCAGCTGACACTTGGGTATCCCTGGCTCTGGAATAGAGCTCTGGAGCATGGTGGGACCAATCATTTATCTACTACAGAAAGGTTCTTTTGACCTAAAGAAGAATATTTGCAAATGCCACCCTAAGTCACTAGACAGCTACAGCAGCACAGTTAAAACCATGTACAACAAAGCCCTCCTGTCTGGTTTCAGACAGTGTCTTTTGGGGAAGATATTTCATTTTGCTGAGAAAACCAAACCACCAGAAAAGTTCACTTCAGGTTGAGCTAAAATGAACCCAGTTGACCTTTTTCCTGATTTGATCAATAGGAGAAAGAATTTATTATTTGTACAGTTTTAATAACAAGCCATCAAGGAACAGCCTCAAACTGTGGGCGAGCCATGTCAGGAGCCTCCCAGAGAAGGGAAAGGTGTCCCAGCCTGACCTGCAGTGGCTGCAGCACCATGAGCTCAGTGGAGCTTCCCAAGCCTCTCCAAGGTGCTCACTCATCTCCTGTGCCCAGCCCTGCATGTTGCAGTTGGACAGTACCCCTCATGGCTTAGGGGTGCAGCCAAGAGTATCCACATTAGCAAAAAAGACAAAATATCCTAGCTGCAGCAGGTCTTACAAGAGAGAGCAAAGCCAGCCTGGAGCATCTGAAGGCTTTTTTTTACTGTTAAAGTTATTTTAAAATTATGAAATGTTTCTAAGAACTGGCCAAACCCAACATGCTACTGTAGCAGAAACTCATCTGCCCTTTTTTATGTCCTGCTGTCCTCCATCCTCAGCAGGCAAAGCCCAACACTGGACAACTAACCTTATCCCAAAGAGGTCATGATTTGCAAGAGCAAAGGGATTTGGCAGGAGCTGTGGTTGAAGAGCAACATTGTACAGCAATTGCTTGTTTCTTTTGGGAATGGGGAAGAAGGACTGTAATTATCCTTTATGCCTTTAATCCTCATTTCTTTCTCCTCTCTCTCAACCCCTTCCCTACCAGCAGATTTACCTGCTGTCACGCACCCAGGTGACACAACACTCACTGATCAAAGCTTGGCACAAGAGCCCTCAGACTAAAATAACAGCCTGAGCAGCAGCAGCCCATGTGTCTAAAACCAAAACTGGCTTTACTCAAGGGCCAGAGACTTCAGGTATTGTTAAAACGAGCAGATGTTGCTAATGGTTGTTCCTCCTCACCCCTGCAAGAGGCTTTTTTCGTGCTTTAGCTGGAAAAATGAGTCCTGCCGGTTGCCTTTCGCAGGCTGGGTGAATGACCTGCCAGGGTTTGTTTTTTTTTTCTGTTGTCGTCTCGAGGCAGGGCCGGAGGCGGTGCGGGGAGCATCTGCCAATGCCTTTTCCTGACAGCAGAGGGGGTTGTTGGGCTGTTTTTCCTCAGCCTCCCGTGCGGAGCCCGCCCGGCGGCTGCGGAGCATCCTGCGGCGCTGAGCCCGGNGTCCCTCCCGCAGGGCGTTGACTGGTTTTGCTCCATGTCGTCTGTGTCGGGAGGGATACACGGATAAAAGGGAGGAATCGGTGAAGCAGCTCTGTGCCTAGGAGGGAGGTTTGCAGGGTGGTTTTGCCCCCTCCTCATCTCCCAGGGCCTTGGGTGGGAGTGAGAAGTCAGGGAGATTCACCACCAGCCTCTCTGCATCTCCTAAGGTGCTCTCAATCCATCTCACAGCAAAACCCCACGACGCAGAAGCACAGCTTCTCACCTGAAAGATGTACCCTGAGTGGGGGTCTTGATACAAGGTGGAAAAGTATTCCCATGACAGAACTGGAAGTCTTTGGCTCTGTGGGACTGTGGGTTGCAAGCAAGCCAGGCTGGCACATCACTGGATGGAGGTTAATCCAGTAAGTGGACTTCACTCTGAGCAGGCACCAGAGCAGGACAGTAGGACACAGCCCCTCTGTGCTACTGTGCTATACATCCCGCCCAGTGCCGGCCCTGTTATGTAACTGGCCCTCATAAAATGGTAGATTTAATGGCAAAAGGAGACTGAGCAGAGTAACAGTACACCTTTTATAAATTGCTTTAGCTTCTGGGGATGAAAGATATTCTATGAAGCTAAAATATTAAAACTACACTGGATTATTCATTAAGCATCAATTATCATCATCACATTTACTGTCAGATGTTTCAACATTGCTATTCTGCTACAGAACGAACATATTTTTAGGTTAGTTTCTGAAGGAAAGAAGTTCTTGGGGTCAGTCATGCAGCCTGCTTGTCTGTCTGTCCTCACCAATTTGGGAACCTCCTGGTTCATTTCAGCCAAAGTTTACAGAGGGCTGGAAGTCTCTGAATTACTATGTTCCTGCAGGTTAATAAGCAAAGAGGATGGTGGGGGAACCCCCAGACATGGCTGGTGGTGTGGGTGCAGGAAGAGCAGGCACTTGGTGAGGTGGTCATGGATGCTTCTGGCTGCAGGAGAAGCTTCAAGCAGGGCAGCGTTGCCACCATCACTGGGGAGCTCATCTGCGGGGCACAACCCCACAGGACACTGGGTTTCCCTAACTCAGCTGCCCACTGAAAGCATTTCCTTAAGTGCCTGTCAGGTATGAATTAGGTATTTATTGCACACTTATTCTGCTACCTTTCTGCCTCCCCTTGTTTGTACTTGGATAGCATTACAAAGTTGGAACCAGCCTCATTTGCAAAACAGGTTATTCCAAAAGAAGATCTTACTTTCCTTTCTCAGAACCTAAGGCAAATGTAAATTGATAACCATTCTAAAGGCAAACAGAAGCAAGGACTTTTTTTTTTTTTTATGATTAAAACATTCTAAAAAGGCTCTAGAGCCCTAAAAGCAAAAGTTGGATGCCGTATAAAAGAATTATGTTTCTGAGATGTATCAGTTCAATAATTAAAACAGCATCTATGAAATATAAATGTAAGATATTAATAAATTAAATTAAAGCCACTGAAAGCCAATTATCTTGTAAAAGATCTCTGATAGCTGAACTAATGAGATGTAGAAAGATTAATTTAGATCCCCATTTTAGGAGGTGATTATAAATTGCCATAATGCCACATCCAGTTACCAGGTTGTTATTGAAACTTGGGAAATACATTTGGAAGGGTTTTTAAATATTCAGAATGAAGTAGAAATTAGAAAGGAGTTAGAAATAATTAAAAATTAGCTGTCTTGTCACATAGCAGCTTTAATCCTATTACATCTTCTAGTTTACACAGCTTCAGATGTCTCTCAAAGTATTGATCTGTGGGGACAGTAAGTTTTATGAGCAGGGATTTATGTGTTTTAATAATTGCAGAAATTCAAATATTTCTCCTTGTTTCACTTATGTTGGAAATTGTTTCCTTATAGAATTATCATGCTTGGCACTGCCTGATGGATTTCTTTGTTCGTGGGACATGTTTGGGTCATCCATCCCTCAGAGACCCACTGCTCTCCTTGCAGTTCCTGGTGGAAGTGCTAAGGACCATCAGGAATGGTCTTTTCAGTCAGGGCAAAGGACAAGGGCTTTTCTCCTCAATTCCTACAGCTGCTGTTGCAAAGCACAGGACTCTTGGGGAAAATAGGAGGAAGATGGTGGTGCAGTGCATGCCTGTAGATCATGAAGTACAGTCTTTTCAGTGCCAGAAGTGAGCCATGGAGGTTTGCCAACCACGCTTTGGTTGGGACTTGACTTGCAGGGAGCTTCACGTGAGCTCTGTAGCTGTAACAGCAAATGTCTAATGACCCTAGTGGCCCTCACCCATCTGTGCTCAGGATTTGCTTTGCCTGATCCAAGTGGTGCAGCAGGGCCTTGAAACCTCTGGTACAGGGTGATACTGGCAGCCCTGGAGCTATGAACTACTCCCCCACAGGCAACCTTTTCATCAACAGAGGAGTGTGACCTTGGGGCTGGAAAACCTCATTCCCGGGTAGAAAGGAGGGTGAAGATTAAGCCTGCAAGGCGTACACAACTCTGCTGGGAGGGTCAGTGCAGATATACCCAGCTCTGAGGACTGAGGATGGAGGACCACAGCAGGGAGAGCCTTAGAAACAGTGCGGAAACAGCATAAGGTGGACTCTAGCAGAGGAGGAGGCAGAAACCCTACCAGACCCACCCCAGCGAGGTAGACAAAGGAGCCCCACCATCAGCATCGCTCTGCTTGGAGATGAAGGACTCAGGAGCCAGGACGCCTGCAGTGGAGGGGTGAGCATAACCCAGGGAAAATTGCAGCAGCTAAGGGAGGGTGTGGGTTCAATACTGATAATCGATTTATTTTTTCCCTTTTATCCCCTTTCTCTCTAATATTCTAGATAATATCATCTAGCATTGTGAGTGGATTGATTAGCACTCTTTGATCAGACTGTTAAAACTTTTAAAAAGATAGCAGACTCTCCTGTGTAAGCCGTGTTTCTCTAGCCCACATAAAGGCAAGAGCTGTGGTGCATCGAGTGGAGAAGGCACTATCCCTCCTGGGAGCCCTTAAGGCAGCCCTTCTGGGAGAGCCTTTTTTGGGTGCCATCCCTTGGCAGTCAGGGACAACCATCAGGAAGGCCACCCTATGTTCCCATAGCCCCAGGAAGTGTTGTGCTTAAAGTACAGCACCCAGTTTTGTGGGGCAACACGGGCATCCCTTTTATAACTTGTTGAAAATCTTGAAGTGAGAAATCCAGCAGGAGGGAGAGTCCTCTGCCTTCTGCCAACAGAGGAGCAGCCCAAACTTGGGTGAGCTTCTGCTATCTTCTCTCAGCCTGCTTGAGCTGTAGTTTGGAAGCAGCCCTTTCTGTAAAGGCTGAAATACCTGCAAGGAAGACAAAAAGATGTCAGAGCTGGCCAACTGGGTAATGCAGTGGGGACCAAACCCCTGGCATCCAAACTCCTGCAGAAGTATCCAGCAGGCAGACCTAGAGTTTTCCAAATTAAAAGAGAGAACCAAGTGTAAACTCTTCTCCGGAAAATCCTTAAAAAGTGCAGGAGCGTGGGCTGTGTGGTTAGTGGCCAAAAGTTTATCTGAAGAAAAACAGGCAGCCCAGGTAGAAATTCAGAACCTAAAGAAGGAAAATGACAAACTGAGAGCAGAAATAAAGTCTCAGCATCTTAAACTAGAGGAGGGTAAAACTCGAGAAGGAGTTGCAGCTATGGAGCAAATGCGAAGTGTTCTCCAGTATCAAGAGGTGTGTGAACAAAAAAAGGCCATTTTGAATGAAAATCAGGCATTGAAGGAAAAATTAGCTGTCAGTATGAAAGCTCTAGAGGATGTGCAAGGAGCGATCCAAATCTTAGTGCAAAAAGTACAGATCCTGAAAGAGAAAGGTACAGACCACCAAGCCTGCGAGGCCAAGATAGAAAAGTTAAAAGCAGCATTAGGGGCGAAGCACAGCATGGTCACAACCCCTACAGAAACACCCTACCAAGATGATGATGAGTGCTGGGATGGAAAAAGATGTCTTAATCCAAACAGCAGCCCCTCTGTAGAGGAGTGCCAGCCTGCCAGCCCACGTTCGCTAGTTTTTGAGATGCCAGAGAGGTTTAAAGTAAAGCCTCTTTTGCTTACCAGTGCTCAGGTGCCTGCGAAAAGGGAATGTGGAGGAACAGAGGGGAGAAGCCCGGGAACTGTGCAGCCACAGGCAGATCGAGTAATGAGAGAGGAAGCAACCACTGCTGACCCAGCTCCACACCAGTTCAAACCAGGGAGTGCCCAGGGAAGGAGCACACNCTGCTGACCCAGCTCCACACCAGTTCAAACCAGGGAGTGCCCAGGGAACGCGCACACAGTTGGCAGGGAGTGGGTGGGCAAGAGAGGATGGAGAGGGCTCATGGGGAGGCAGGGGGAGAAGAGGAAGGGAAAGCCTCAGGGAGAAGAGCGACTTGGAGGTGCTGCAGACCACTGCCTGTGCCGGTGTGACCCCCCAGATCCCTTCCTTGGAGAAAGGAAGGAAAGGAAGGTGGCAGGGCAAGAGGCAGTGGCAACAGGGCACAGCTCCCCGAGGGGTGGTGCAAAATAGCATGGCCAGGAGGGAGTTAAGCACAATGCGAGTGGACATTTGGAGGCAGCTTCGGAAGCATGGGGAGGATATGGCCCAGTGGGATAATGCTCCCACCAGGCTTTTGCTGGATCGCCTGCTGGAGATCAGTGGGAGTGGAGAAGTAAGTGGGCCTGGGGCCCCTGCTTTCCCCGTAGTAGTCTAGGGAAGCTAGTCCCCCTGCCCCTTCCCTGGGCTCGTGGTCAGACCACAACTGGACCACTGTGGAAGGCTCCAACATTGGGAACACAGGGGGATTTAGAACAGAGCCCATAAGGCATCACCACATCACATATATAAAGCCAGGGCACTGGCTGCAGGCTGTGGCCGGTGAAACTTAAGGCTCCTCTGATGGAGAAAAAGCAGAAGGAATGAAGCCCTAAAGTTTTGTTGTTGTTGTTGTTTGCTTATTTATACAAGAGAAAAAAAGAGGGAGAGGTTGACTTTTCCAGCAAGAGCAGCCAGGGCTGTGGTGGGCAGAGACTGCTTTAGCTCTGCCACAGCTGCCTTGGTGCCTGTTTTGCTGCAAGGAATCCAGGCAGGGGGAGCAAATGCTGCTCAGCCCAAGACAGCAGAAGCTGTTTTGGGGAAAAAAAGCAGAAGGTTTTAAGGACTGATAAAACACTGGCATGATGCCAGGTGGCGATATCAACTGGGCTGCAGTGTGTGTGAGCGGTGATGTGCAGCTGCGGGACTCAGAATGAGCTATAGGTATGAAGGCCTGTGCAAGGAAGGTTATAGGAGTCCCAAGCATGCTATAAAGCCTGAGGGTGAAGCAAGGAGAAAATAATATCTTATTCTATTTGACTTTTCTGTAGGCTGCCCAGAGGGGCTTTGACTTTTTTTTCTTTTTTTTTTTTTTTTTTTAAATTAAAAAAAAAAAAGCAGAAAAAGTGCACTATTTTCAAAAATAACACCTGCCTGTTTTCAGAGGTAAAGCAGCAAAATCGAGAGGTATAAGCAAAGCAAATTCAAAAGATACCAACACAACTGAAGCAGTTCATGGTTAGCATTACTATTGTTAAATGCAGTAGTGTGTTTTCACATAAGCATGTGGGAAGATGTGCAGGAAGGACATTTATGAGTGGTACCAAAAAAAGAGGAAAAAAGAATGGAAACAGAGGAATGCTAACTAAATGCTACCAATATATCAAAAGTTAGAAGCTGGAAAACGGGTAGATTATGCATGTCTGTATAAAGGCTTGAGGGGAGGGTAATTAATGATAAAATATTCTAATCAACTTGGGACAGAGTTCACTCTGAAAGCAAAAAGTTAAGCCTGTACTACATGATTCTAGTTGATGTATTAACACCGGAAGTTTTCTTAGAGTGAAGAAAAGGTAAAATAAAAATTAAAAAAAAAAAAAAATTAAAAGACTGATCATGGTAAAGAGTATGCATTAACATAATCAATTTTAAATTAAAGTTCTTTTGTTACAGAGGAGAGAGAAGCAACAGAAAAAAAAATATGATGGAGGATCGGAGAGAAGATGTTTAAGAATATAAGCTAATAAACTGTATAAAAATTAAAAAAAAATGCAGTTTATTAGACCCTTAATATCATCAAAGAAGTCCTATGGGTGTAAATGATCTACCTTGATTAACTAAGATATCTATTAATAACAATCTTTGCTATTTCTGTCTTCCATAGGTAGCACAGAAGAATCAGTAGCTGTTCCAAATTATGGATATTTTTAATTGTATGTTGTTCTGTATTTAATTTCCTGCTTTTATATTGTTTCATTATCAAATATGCATAGGTGAAGGGAAAAAAATAATCTTTTTTTTTTTGTAGAAGAGTTGCTGTTGCAGAAGTTCAAAAAAGAGAAAAACTGTAAACAAACTGTGGTGACAGGGAAAAAATGTTTCCAGTTTAAACAGGTCACCATCTCCAAACCAGAGACACCCTGTTTCCCTTGATGAGGATGGATGTACCTCCTATTATAATTCTGTGATTATTCGTAGTGATCACCAGCATACAATGCAATACCTGTATGTGTAAGACAAAAAACATGTAGCTGTGACTTTGTGTATCTGTAAACCATAGAATTTTAAGTACTATGAAAAGCAAAGGTGAACAATTAAGTGTAGAAATTTATAGTAGAGTAGGTTATATTTTAAATATATATACTGGCAGTGTAGTTTTGCAATACTAGGATAACTGCATAGCATGACTGCAAGAATAATTTAGAGCACTTATACATAAATTGATGGTGCTGGGTACTGGAATGAGTAAAAAAACTAAAGATCGCAGTGATGGGGATATCAAAACAGTATGTATATGTATGATATGTAATCATGTGTTGGTCTGATGAAATGCTTTATTTTGTTGTGAGGGAGATAACGAGATGATTTTAGAAACTTACTGCAGGAAGGTTTCTGAGATGAGAGCTGTACCCATCAAGGTGGAATTCTCCCACTCACCTCTCTGGAAGGACACCAGCAAGCAGGAGAGACTTACACATCCAAACTGCATACAAAAAGACATCAGTTTTCAATTAGTTTAGAACAGAGTTTAGCCAGATATGAATATGGAATATATCCTTTGGTTTCTAGCGGGTCTGTAATGACTGATGTGAGATACAGCAGTGTTTGTGTGTATACCCAGTATCCAGAAATCACCTCTGCATGTCTATATTGTCTGATAATGAGAGCACATGTAGTGTAACTTAAATTTAAAGGTATGATTTTTATTACACAATGCTTTTAGAAGTGACACTAAAATTACTAGAGGCTTTTGAACTGTGTACTAAACAAAGTGTGGTAACCTTTGGTTTAGGTTTTGAGCAGTTGTTGCAGAGCACACATAGCAGCCACTTGTGACATTTGTAGACCCACAGGCAGTAAAACAAACCACCAAAGCAAGGTTTGCAGTATGTGCCAAGAGTGAGCAAGTTGGTCTTACTACAAACCCAATAAAAGACGCTGACCATCATTCTTGGCATAAATTCCTCCTTGATGGGACTCCCATCAGCCACTAAATTTTTTAACTACGTTCTACAGCCTAGAAGTGTAATCCTGGGTATTGTCAGTTTGGTTAATTGTGCTAATTAACACAGCTATAAAATTAAATATTAAGTAAGCTAAGTAGTGGCTATACACCAAAGCCAAGACCTACAGGCCACCCTCAGACCCACATGAGGCAAGACCAGATAGGAAAGAGCAAACGCCTTCAAGAAGACAAATTGCTCGGTCCTGGTGAGGAGCCTTGAGCCACAGGGGGGTTTGCAACATCCTTACTGGACTCCTGTGTGACAGCTTATGTCTATGGACTATAAGAAGGGGGTCAGTATGCCTATAGCCCATGAAATATGGTCTTGCCACTGCCAGGAACAGGCCACAGGCTGTGTACTAATGCTGCAAAACCTAATACAGAGGTGTGTGGACTTTGCTTTGGTGGGGACTTACTTTGCAGGGTGCTTTATGTGAGCTCTGTAGCTGTAACAGCAAACGTCTAACAACCCGGGGTCCTCACCTGTCTGCACTCAAGTTTTGCTTCGCCTGATCCAAGAGATGCCAAAAGACCTCCAGCAGCACGGCTTGGCTGTATTTCTGCTGCACAGCAGGAGCAGCTGCGGGCACAGCAATTGGTTCCTGAGCTGGGATGAAAAACACAAGGTGGGGAGTGCAGCAGTGCCTTGAAACCTCCGGAACAGGGCAATACTGGCAGCCCTGGAGCTACGAAGTACTCCTTCACGGGCAACCTTTTCATCAACAGAGGAACATGACCTTGGGCTGGGAAACGTCGCTCACAGGTAGCAAGGAGGGTGAGGAACAGGTCTGCAAGGTGTGAACAGCTCTTCCTGGAGGGTGGGTACGGATGAACCTGGCACTAGGGGCTGAAGAGAACAGTAGAGAGCTTTAGAGATGGGGTGGAAACAGCCCCAGGTGGACTCTAGCAGAGGAGGAGGCAGAAGCCCCACTACCACTCCAGCAAGGCAGACAGATGTGCCCCACCATCAGCATTGCACTGCTGGGGGCAAAGGACTTGGTGGGTCTGTGATGCTTTCAGCCCTCCCACCTGCTCATGAGGGACAGCCAGCACCTTTGAACCCGGTGCCCCAGCAGCAGAGGGGTCAGCTTAACTTGGGGAAAGCTGCATCAGCTAAAGTGCTCTGTGTGTATTAGTTTTAACATTGGTATGTTAAGTTTGGGTTTTTTTCTTTTATCAACTTTCTCTGTGATACTGTAGATAATATAATTTTCAGCATTGTTGTAAGTGGATTGATAAGGACTCTGAGCAGACTGTTAAAGCTTTTAAGTAGGCTAACAATAAATTGTATGTCTTCTTATACAAGTTGTGTTTCTCTAGCCAACATAAATGACACAGGCTGTGCAAAAGTAACCCTGACTTCTGTCAAGGCAATATTTTCTAAGATGGAATAACAATGGAGAGAAATAAGAGCATCCAATGGTAAACTCAGAAAACTCTGTTTGCTTGCCACACTTCGTTGTGTTTCCAGGATACAGCATCTGGCTCAGGCCTTCCTAGCCTTTCCCTGCAGTGATGCCACTCCCTCAATATAAGATTACATGAGCCTTCTCCTCGCAGTACACATAAATCGGTGAAATGCTCAATTTCCAAAGTACAGCCTCACAAGTACTAGTAAAGCAGTGGGCACAAACCCTGTCTCCAATGACAATATATGACCACAGAGTGTCGTATCTCAAGTGTTTTTCAAAACACAGTGCAACCTGCTGGCTCCTCCATCCCCTCACAGTATAACCAGAGTCCAAACCTGAGTCAGGTCAGAAGAGCAGCCATTTATTTATGACAGCTACAGGAGAGAAGACTGAGCAGCAGAGAAATAGGCTCTGCTGATGTGAACGTCGTGCTTGCAGGGCAGACATCTCAGAGATGTGGAACAGACGGGTAAAAGAGTGCAAGTTGTACATACCTGTCACACACACAAGGCTGCAGGACCACTCACAGCCAGTCTGGATTCTGCTTTCTTCAGCACAGCAACTAGTCTGTCACAAAAATTACGCAGCGGTTACTGTTTCAGGAGACAGGCTGAAGGTTCAGTCAAGAGATGTACTTACACTCCAGCATTTCCATAGTCCTCGAAAGGATGTTCATTATGCACAGGGAGACTGCCCATTACATGGGAACAGAGAGCTGCCATCATCTATGATGGTGGGGGGAGTGGTCCTTTCACCCCAGACTTGTTTCACCAAGACATGGGTGATGCAGGCTTCATGCTGTGAAACTCAGCTGCTGCATCACATATCCAATAGTCGTGTGCAAAAATATTTTGTAATCAAATTCCTGAATTCCCATTGTGAGCAAACTTAGTTCCTCCTGCTGGTGCCACCAGCCCTCAGGAGGGTCACCCCCGGAAGCCAGATGCTGATGCACACTCTGATGCACAGCACCACAAATCCCCCGCACCAGCCACACTTGGAAACTCTTCCTATTTTGCCTGCCAAGAAAAGGATTTTAGAAGATTTCCTTTGCCTTGGTGAGTAACTTCTACACACCTTCTCATTCAGGGTACTCCCTGCAGTTTTCATCAGCTCCACATTCATGAAGTTTCATCACAGATTAATGTCCCAGAGGTGAACAGAGAGGTGACCCACCACCCAAGGTCAGGGACACTCCTTATGGAGACAGGAGACCACAGTTTGGGGAAAGGGGATGGGGAGGGTGGGAGGACATTTTAATATAAAGAGTTACAGAAAAAAAAAAAAGAAATTACCCTTATCACAGAATATCTTCAAGCACTCCTACACCAGGGCAAGGCTACAAGAAGGGCTGGTCTAAGAACAGCAAAACCTGATTTTCAGAGCAAGCAGGTCCCCATAACTCTCACTTGACCCTGGGAGAGCAGAAGGTGCTCACTGCACCCCTGCAAACAATCAGGGGACAAATCCAGTGACCTTGGCACAGCCTCAGCACTGGTATGTGTGTACAGGAGCTACAAGGATTCCCCAGCCTCCTTCAAGACTGTCCCCCTTCTTTGGCTTTGATTATTAGTCCAGGACCTCCTAACAACACTGCAGAGCCTTTAAGGGGGCTTTAAACTCCCCTTAAAGCACACTCTAACTACAGCAGTCACCAATTTGTGTTGATACTTTATCATCACAGCCCTCTGCTTGCTGGGTTGCCTTCCTGGCCTTGGGATTAGACTTTCTGGCAAAACACTAAATATATCACACACCCCTGCACACCTAACCCATAAAACACTAACACTCTTCCTTTCTTCTTCTTCTTCATTATCTCAGATGGCATTTGACTTAAAAAATCTGGAGCAATATTTTCCAAAATTTCAAATTCTGGCTTTAGCTCAACATAGTATCAGGTACAAACCATGAAACTGGCAATTACTTCTGAAATTTCCTGAAGTATTCATGCATGTAGGAACAAAATACCAAGCAGGATCACAACTCTGGACTTCAGCAGGGCCAACTCTGGCCTTTTCAAGCAATTGCTGGGGGAAATCCCATGGGACAGGGTACTAGAAAACAAATGGGCCCAATATAGTTGGTCAGAATTTAATGACCACTTCCTACATGCTCAACATCAGTGCACCCCAACAAGTAGGAAATCAATAAAGAGGGCCAGGAGACCTGCATGGTTAAACAGGGAACCGCTGGACAAACTCCAGTACAAGAACAGAGTATATAAATCATGGAAGGAGGGGCAGACCACGTAGGTGGGGTATAAGTCTGTTGTCAGGGGATGTAGGGAGGCAACTAGGAATGCTAAGGACTCCTTGGAATTTAGCCTTGTGAGGGAGGTCAAGGACAGCAGAAAGAGCTTCTTCAAATATATTGCTGGCAAAACAAATGTTAGAGGCAATGTAGGCCCACTGCTGAATGAGGTGGGTGCCCTGGAGACAGAGGATGTGAAGAAGGCAGAGCAGCTGAATGCCTTCTTTGTCTCTGCCTATACTGCTAGAGACTGTCCTCAGGAGCTCCATTCACCTGAGGCCCCAGAGGAATCCAGGATAAAGGAGGAGTTTGCCCTGGTTGAGGAGGACTGGGTTAGGGATCAGTTAGGACACTTGAATATCCACAGATCTATGGGTCCTGATGGGATGCAAATGCAAGTACTGAAGGAGCTGGCAGATATCACTGCTAGGCCACTCTCCATCATCTTTGGTAAGTCATGGGCAACAGGTGAGGTGCCTGAGGACTGGAGGAAAGCAAATGTCACTCCAGTCTTCAAAAAGGGCAGGAAGGAGGACCTGGGTAAATACAGACCGGTCAGTCTCACCTCCATTCCTTGAAAGGTGATGGAAAAACTTATCCTTGGTGCTGTGTCAAGGCATATCAAGGATAAGAGGGTCATTAGGAGCAGTCAGCATGGCTTTGCTAAGGGGAAGTAATGTTTGACCAAGCTGATAGCCTTTTATGAGGACATAACCAGGTGGATGGATGGTGGCTGAGCAGTGGACACGATTTATCTCGACTTCAGTAAAACATTTGGCACCATCTCCCACAGCATCCTTGTAGCTAAACTGAGGAAGTGTGGACTTGATGACCAAGTAGTGAGGTGGGTTGTGAACTGGTTGAAGGGATGAAGTCAGAGAGTTGTGGCCAATGGGGCAGAGTCTAGCTGGAGGCCTGTATCTAGTGGAGTCCCTCAGGGGTCAGTACTGGGACCAGTACTATTCAACATATTCATCAATGATCTGGATAAGGGAACAGAGTGCACTGTCGGTAAGTTTCCTGATGACACGAAGCTGGGAGGAGTGGTTGACACACCAGAAGGCTGTGCTGCCATTCAGGCTGGAGGACTGGGCTGGGACAAATCCCATGAAATTCAACAACAGCAAGTGTAGAGTTTTGCACCTGGGAAAGAGCAACCCCAAGTGCCAGTACAGGCTGGGGACTGATACATTAGAGAGCAGTGAAAGGGAAAGGGACCTGGGGGTTCTGGTGGACACCAGGATGACCCTGAGCCAGCAATGTGCCCTTGTGGCCAAGGCGGCCAACGGCATCCTGGGATGTATTAGAAGGGGGATGGCTAGTAGGTCAAGAGAGGTCCTCCTACCCCTCTACTCTGCCCTGGTGAGGCCACATCTGGAATATTGTGTCCAGTTCTGGGCCCCTCAGTTCAAGAAGGACAGGGAACTGCTTGCAAGAGTCCAGTGCAGAGACAAAGATGATCAAGGGAGTGGAACATCTCCCTTATGAGGAAAGGCTGAAGGAGCTGGGTCTCTTTAGCTTGGAGGAGACTGAGGGGTGACCTCATTAATGTTTATATATAAAGGGTGAGTGTCAGGAGGATGGAGCCAGGCTCTTCTCAGTGATGTCCAGTAATAGGACAAGGGGCAATAAATGTAAACTGGAACATAGGAAGTTCCACAAAAACATTAGGAAAATCTTTTTCACTTTGAGGGTGACAGACACTAGAACAGGCTGCCCAGAGAAGTTGTGGAGTCTCCTTCTCTGGAGACTTTCAAAACCTGCCTGGATGTGTTCCTGTGTGACCTACTCTAGGTGATCCTGTTCTGGCAGGGGGGGGGAGGGGGGGGTGGACTAGATGATCTTTCAAGGTCCCTTCCAACCCTTAACATTCTATGATCTGAAATAAAGGGCTTGATTCAAAGTTTTCAGGAAACAAAGTATCTATTAAAAGAATGATACAAATACAATGCTATCTGTAAGGTCTGACATATAAATCATTTCAGTACCTTCTGCCTAATTACAGTGAACCAATGAAAGTAAGTCTAAAAGTAGACAAGAAAAAACCCCAAAACTTATTTGCATGCAATGGTGTTTGTTTCCTTTCTTCTTTTCTTCAGAAAAAAAGATAGAGAAAAATATTTGTTGTGAGTTTCAGCCTTTGTCTTGTTCTTTTACTTTTGATGTCTGAATAAAAAACAAAAGATTACTTCTATAGAAATAAGTGCTGCAAGATTCACAGCAGAGCTTCTGTGTTGACTGTTCCCCAGCATCTCCTGAGCCTACCAAAGCACTCTGAGATAATTGAAAAGCATTGTAGAAATGTGTTTCTTTCATAAAAGTCCTTTGTGCAGTTTGCAGATCTGAGCAAGTGTGATGTGTCCAAGGGCATTCTGCCTTCCTACAGGCAGGACCCAAACTAGCATATTTTGCTGGTCACATCACAAAATCACATTCAAAATGTTCCTGACTAAATCTCAGTTATTTCAGATGTCTCAAATATCTCTCAAAAAAGCATCTTTTTGCCCCTCCAAGAAATACATTTCATTTTTCCAGGTAAAATATCATCTGCTGATCTTATTCCCATGTTTCCAGTCTCTAGGTAGATGCATTCCTAGAACAGGGAAGAATGCAAGGAGGCTGGAAGTTAGCATAACATCAAATAAAGGGAAAATCGTGACTGCTACGCAACTGGGTAAAGGCCTTGGGTAAGACTCCTACAACTTTGCAGTCCCTGCAGAAGCAATATGTGATATAAATGCTGAGCTGCAGGTAATTCTTTGCAGGAATGTTGTTAGTATTAATAAACTCAATGCCAAGAGTAAGAGTCTCAACAGTGGTTCTGCTTGCTATATCACAACTGAACGAATCCAGTAAACTCATCAGTCTGTCTGACAGCAACAAGAGCACCAAGAACAGACACAACAAAAGCAAGGAAACTGCTGAAGCATTTCATAAGTGCTGTTGCACTTTTTTGT
This sequence comes from Chloroceryle aenea, assembly GCA_013399075.1. Lineage (NCBI taxonomy): Eukaryota > Metazoa > Chordata > Aves > Coraciiformes > Cerylidae > Chloroceryle > Chloroceryle aenea. The sequence goes on from VWZY01005813.1 coordinate 1,070,455, forward strand.
GTCGTGTGTCCCCCGCCACGATGTTCCCTCTTTCCTCCCCCTGTTTTGGAATATTTTTCGTGACTCCTTCAAATGTACTTCAATTCTGGTAAAAAAGTCTACTTTTAGCTGACACCACAGATGTTTCAAAGGCAGTAACTGACTCAAGTGAGTCTTGTGATAGAAACTGTGTGTAGCTTTATGTTACCATGGCTTCTTTAGTTGACAAAATAATACTTTTGAAAGACAATTTCTAAGTCTTTCATAACCCTCTCATTTCACACTGGAGGTAACTTGAAGGACAAAAAGGAAAATGACCTTGTAGGAACAGGACTGTAGAAGCCTGGGGGCAGAACTGAGGCCTTTTAATTTCCAGGGCTGCACTAGCTCCCCTCCTTCCAAGTCCACTCAATACAAGCAGGATTTTCAACATCAAAATTCAGCCTGATGCTGGTAAATGCTGATTCACTCCAAACAGTTTGTGAGGACATGCTGGGTTAAACGAAGCTTGACTGTGATGTGCTCCTGTGGTTCTCAGCAGTATTTCTGATCAGGTTGATGCTTACAGTGACTCCCCCTCCCCACAGTGCAGCGCTTAAGGTCTGCAAAGAGGACCTAGTTTTATACTGGAACCTACCCACACATTTTGGGTCAAGGAGTTCAAATTCAGTCCTTATAAAACTACAGTGAGTGCATTGGCCACCAGCTATTAGTTTCTGCTTGTTCCTTCTCTCCTCTGAGAAAAGGGGAGGTGGGAAGTACTTGGGCACCAATGTTCACAACTGCAGTGCAGCCCTCTGCAGAGATGGAGAAAGTGTCTAAATCGGTTCCTGTCAGACGTAGGTGTAAAGTCACGTTCACCCTCTGTGCAGGCTGTGCATCTCAGCTTCAGCAGCTATCTATCTATCTATCTATCTATCTATCTATCTATCTATCTATCTATCCATCCCTATTCTCCCCCATAAAACATATTACTTAAAAAGAAAATGTCATAAGGAAAAAAAAAGAATCAGTCAAAACATACTAGCTACTGTTTCCCCTCTGCATTTGCATCTCAGCCTCATTATGTCACCTGAACAATAGTAATTCTCTTGGTCTATTTTAAGGCAGCAGCTTCCTTGGAAAGCTCTTAATCTGACATCTTTGGGGTGGAACCCTAGGGAAATGAGGTTGCTTTAGATTTCCTATAAATATCTCTTCAACCACCATATCTGTCACAAAGCTTGATGTTGAAATAAACAGTGCTGAAGCATAGCTTTGGGAAGAATCTGACCCAAGTTTTACTTCAGAAGAAACAAATATGAACTTCAGATCTGGCCTGAGAACTTGACATAGATGTATTTTACCCCAAAGGCTACACTCAGATACTATATAACCTTCAAGTCAGTCACAAACTCTCTCATTCTCTCACAATCCCATGGACCTCTGGTTCAGCCAGAAATACTGGAATACCTTAATCACAATTTACAACTGCAGACTCCTTGGGAAGGAGCTGCAGCATTCTTTTTCTACTGTTTCTTAGGCTGAGAGAGAAAAAGAATGGTATCTCTATGCAGGGGTCCCTCTCACCGCTTTCCTTCCCTCCTGTAAATTAATTTTGTCACCTCTATCACTCCCCACTGGCTGCAGCCAGAACAGCTTGGGATTTTATTAAAGGTAAGCAGGGGATGGTAAACATATACACTCCAAGCATAGAAGCAGCAGCCTAGTCAGAAGTACTGCATTTTTTTTTTGAGGGAGCAATGGAAATGATCCTACATGAATCTTAAAACCTCCAGGCTCAGTTTCAAAGCAGAGGTAGAATGCCTGTTGAGGACTCTTACTCGAGTCTCTGGCACATATCACACCAATCCTACCTGCAGCCTAGAGAGAAAGGAGTCAGTAACAGCTCTGAACACCACTTGAACTAGTAAGAAACCACACAGGTCTGGTGAAGTAAAAAGAGGATGCAAAGGGCAGCCATGGCCAAAAAAAAGTAGTATAGGATGGGACTGTAGAAGGATGGAGCCTGGTAAAGGTCAGGGTACATGGGAAGAATAGGGAGCAAAAAGTCTTCAAGAAAGAGGATGGTAGTTTGTCAGGATGTCATGATAAGAAGCATTCAGCTTGTGATGAGTAGATGGAGACAAAAGACAGGAGCTAAAGCAGGGGAAATAAATGCAGATGGCAGATTACAGAATTTGTTTACCTTAAAGGACTTAACAAGAATCGCTCTGAAAGGTGACTGAAAAATGACACAGTTCCGTAGCTTGCTGTCATTTTAACTCAGCACTAGTCTAAGCCTTGCCATAAGGCACATTTGGGATAATATAACCTTACTGTTACCCTCAGGTTAACATGCCTTCACCATCCCAGGCCAGTGATCCAACACAGGTGGATAAAGGTTTGTACTCAGGGTCAATGCACTCATGGAGTCACAAGCTACAAGACCACAAAAGTGTAGTGTAGGGTCCAGGTGAATCATCTAAAGTCTCTGAGAATCCATATTCAAAAGTGAGTAGTCATTCTCATCTATTTCTGTAAAAGACCTTGAAAGCTTTTGGTTAAAACCTTAAATAAAAATGTGAGGTGTTATCATTCTTACCTGTCAAATATAAACACGTGCAGCACATAGCATGGGAAACTGTGATTATATGCTACAGTCACTCCAAACCTAATCACATCTGTTACTAAACTTGATAACAGGAAAGGACACTGCTTTGATTTACTGCTACAGCACCAAGCCTAAGCTGTGAGTGGTTATCAGAGCATATAGTTGACCTGAGCTGCCAATTCTTGGATCTCAAACCAGGATCATAGTTTGTACTGCCTACAAAAAGAAAGAGAAATGGTTTAATGTTCTTATAACAAAGATTTTGGTCTGGTCCTCTAACTAGTGCAGCAGATGGGGAAATTCACAGCTAACAGCAAGTCACACAAAACGCTGAAGAACGCCTACAAAGGTATTCTTTAGGGAAAAGTTGCTTACACGTATGCTTTAGGAGACGAGCAATCGCAGCACGTGTCCACAATGTAAAGTAAAACTAAAACCCACCAGTTACTATGATTTCCTTTCTATTCTGTACACATTCTATATTCTAGCTGTATATATACAGAAATATATCTATATCTATTTCTACGTAGATCAAGCCTTTATGCAATGAATAGCTCCAATAAAGTTAACTAGGAAATGTTAGGAGGAAAAACAAAACCAAAAACAATTTGAGGGAGAGAAGAATCAAGTTCAGTCTTTCAAGCACCGATTATTTGGCAGCCAGTCATTTCTGAGAACAAGACTCAAGGGATGTATATAATTTTGCCTATTTAAAACAAAGTGCCCAATTACTTTGTTAAAAACATTTTGTGACACAATACTTTGGAGCTGGGCTTTGAAATCTGGTAGGGTTGTCCCACTAGTTTATACCTATTGGTCACTGCCTGCATGTCTACAGAGGTATGTGTTAGTGGTCCAGCTCAGTTCCTCATCCCTGCTTGGCACCAGGCCCATGCAGAAGAGATGAGCAGAGCTTTCTCCATACCTTTGTCTCTTCACCACCAGAGAAGGAACTGAGAACGCTTCACTTGTGTCCATGTCCTTCATGCCTCTCTGGCAGCACAGAAGGGACAGGGATAAAAAAATAATTTCAGGGGTAGTGCCAGTGCAAGCAAGCCTTGCCTGCTCTTTGCATCCCCCCCGGGCAGTCTGCTAGCAAGGCTGTGTGTGCTGTTTGTGTGACAGGCCAGTGAGTCAGACCAGCAACAGCCTTTCTGTCTCCCTGCTCTGGTTCACCATACGGCCATGCCACCAGCATTGCTGTCACAGTGCAGGAGTGAGGAGGGCCTGCAGCAGAGAGCTGAGAGAACTGCAGCCTCTGATGCCATGCTGGAAGGAACAAGGTCACCTGCTGATAACTCAGCACGGATGCAAGGAGCAGGGCAGGAAGAAGAGAGGAATGAAAGGCAGCGTGGGGAGATGACAAGAGGCAAAAGCACAGACTTCAGGAGGCACAAAGCCCAAGAGGACTGCAGAGAACAGGGATAGAAGGGGTGAAAAAGGAGACAGGTAAAGGAGCCAGAGATAAGTATCACCTGCCGCAAGGCACCTGAAACCGACAACCAAGCATCAACACTGCCAGTAAGTAACTGCAAAACCTCTGCCAGAGCATTCTTCTCTGCCTTTGACTTTCCCTCCCTCCCTCCCTCTAGCAGACTTCCAGTAGCTTTTCCTTCAGCTTTTTGACATAAAAATTACCAATACTACTGAAGTGAGTTTTATGGGAGAAATAGCTTTTATGTTTTATTTTTTGTTTCATACAAACTTTGAAATTTTTTGTCCTAAATCTGCACTGGAATGAGTGTTAAAAGCTAATTTTTTTCTGTGCCTCAGGTTTGTTTTCACAGGCAGCCCAAGTTTCCAGAAGCCCTGAGCTTATCTGCAGCTTGACAAAGCAAATTAAGCCAGATGAGACAGACAGTAAGGTACCTCCAACTGCTCCTCCCTTTCCCAGAATTGTGGTACTTGAATCATGGGACATTTCTCTCCATGACAGGGAACATGCACGGAGCAGAAACCTACCCAACTTAAGAGGCTGGAAGCAAGAGAGTCAGTTAAGCAGTCTGGGTAGGAAACAGAGTTATTTTCATTTTCTCATCTCTTCCTCCAGAATCCTATATGGGGCAGGAAACTTATCAGCTGCAGGAATCGGAGGGAGGGGTGAGGGAGGTGGAAGAACACTAACCAAAACAAAACCTAAACCCCAACCAAACCAGAACCAGCATACAAACTGAAAAGAAAAAAGTAGTTCCATATCCCTTACATCAAATGAAAATGTTTAAAGCCTAGGTCTGACATCTGTAGCCTTCTCTGATGAAATGCTTCCTCCAGATGATGGTTAAGTAGCAAGCAGTCTTGGAGCTCAAGTAGTAGCAGTTACTGCACGAAATGGGGTTCTCAGTTCAAATATCAGTCATGAAGAAGCCAGCAATTACAAATGCTTAATCTGAGTTTCTTTTGTCAACTTAAATGCACATTAGAAAGTTAATATCCAAATTACTTTTAGAAAATAAATTATTAAAAAGCCAAACAGACCAGAGTTAGGAATAGTGGGCCAGAGGTTTTAAATAAAAGTTCAATGCACACCAATAAAAGTGTGATGATGATTCTTACACTTGTGATCACATACCACTTTCACCCCCATGCTGCATGTATGCAGGGACAGGAAAACCATATGCTACCCAAGCCATCAGAAAACAGTCATTTTTGAAGTGTTCTACTTTTGTGACCTAAATCATATTTCTCTAATGTACTTTCGGCTACAATAAGAAATCACACTGAGAAACGTCATCCCGAGAATCAAGGCTTATTGAGTACATCTCTAAACTAATCCCTTCTCAGCAGGGAGACATGGAATAGACAATCCATCAGTCCTTTCTGAGCTTCAAGGACTAATCCATTGTGCTAGCACAGTGATACTAGAAGTGACCCTCTAATATTGCCAAAAGAAGGCACTTCCCCATATCTTCAAACTGCTAATTCTAGAATCCTAGAATCATTCTGGTTGGAAGAAACCTTTAAGATCAAATCCAACTGTTAATCCAGCACTGCCAGGTCACCACTAAACCATTCCACTAAGCACCACATCTACACATCTTTTAAATACCTCCAGGGATGGCGACTCCACCACTTCCCTGGGCAGCCTGTTCCAAGGCTTTCCAACCCCTTCTGTGAAGAAATTGCAGCAATCACTACAGGTTCATGCAGTTACGACTTTTTTTTTTTATTTTTTTTCCATGATTTTTATCACATACATCTGTGGGTGCTGAGCTAAGGCAGGTATTACTTTCCACCTTTCCCTAAACCAAAAATATTACCCTAAGAAAGTCTAATTTGCTGTAGTTGAGGGCATGAGCAGCTTCACTGTGTGGACTAAAGTGTATCTGCACATGGATTTCCAGAGCAGACCAGATCTAGTAAAATTGAGTAGCATGAGAAGGACCTGCTGGCCACACACCAGCAGCAGCATAGCCATAGAAGCTGTTTCTGCACCCTGTCTCACCACCTCCCTCAGAGCATCCCACCTTCTCAACAGTGCACATGAGCAAAGATCCCTGAAAGGTAACAAAAATCTTCCTCCTTCTCCATTCACCATGTAGCTGTGCACAGAATAGTCTTTGAACTCTTATAAACATGGGATTGTTATACTCAGTTTGTCTATAAGGACAGATTAAAGTCACCAGGAAAGTTTTTTGGCTAAGCACACTTGTATGAGCTGCATTCCACCAGTAGGAATGCAGTCCCCCTGTTTCACTAGCCCACAGACAACTCTGGCATGCAGTCTGTTGTGATTCAGTAAATGTACTGTTTCAGTCACTTGTAAATGTTTATCACCGTCAAATCAAATGCTTCCAAAAGGATAAAACAAAATCCTACATCCAAATATCCCTGGATGCCGATGTCAGACAAGCATGCATCTCTCTTGTGGGGAGTCAAAATGTAAGGTGTGAAAACCCTTCTCTCTCTCACATACACCCATCAGACACTTAGGAAATGGAAATAAATGCCATATTTTTTTGTTCCTTCTCCTATTTTTACTTCTATATATTAAAAAAAAAAAAAAGGCAAGTTTCTGATAGAGTTAAATGCTTCAGATGAGAAAAAAAACAGAGCCTACTTCAAAGAAAAAATACTTTCCAGCTGCCTTCACCCAAACACAAAGAGGCCAGAAACTTAGCTCTGGTTTTGCACTTCCTATTATCTGTGTCCTACAGTGAGGACGTTCAGTGAGGTGTCTCAAAAGAAACAGAAGTGCTTACTTTTCATCTCTTCTTCCATTTATCAGGAGACTTTAGATCCTCTACAGTGCCCAAGTGATTTCCACTTTCCCTGAACCCATGCAATTCGTAAAGGAAAGGTGCAAGGTTGCCTCTAGAATTTCTCCCACCTCTGCTGCTTACAAGTCAATTTGTCTGGTTTAGTTAAGACTTGAATCTACATACACACAAATGTTTTCCTTCCTCATTTATCTGTGTTTCTCTTCCATACTCTGCCTCCCTTTGCAGAGAGATTCTGGCCATTTCTTAGACGAGTGCCAGCATTTCTTTTTGCAGTAACAAGCCAAACAGGAACACAGCTGTCTTGTCCAATGGAGCAGCAGACAGAGCAGCCTGTACCAAACTGTAGGTATTTCAGGTCCTTGAAAGAGAAATGCCACATTTAAGAGTCACAGACTGCTGTCCCACAGTCATCTCCTTTTTGAAAGTGGGAGCTGCAATGCAAACTTAAGCAGATGACACCTACCGTAACATCAGATGGAAAGAGACATACCATAGCAATGGAATGGAATTGTCCTGTGAACAGGGGGAATGAGGTCTTCCTTCACATCCCCACTATCCAGAGAAAGATGTTCAGTCAAATATCATTCGCAATCAACCTCTGCCTAGACTTGAGGATGAGAGAGATGATAATGTCACTAATACCTGGCCAAAAGGTCCCTTACATAGTGAAAGGCTGGCACCAGCTTGCAAGCAGCTTTAGTAGCATCACAGAAATTCATTCAAATAAGAACAACCCTATTAGTAAACAAATAAAAAGTCTGGAAGACAAACGTGAGATATTTTCCCTTATAACGTCCTACATGTACCAGGAATCCTTACACCAGAGAGAGGTGGTGAGGGAAGTAACTATGCGACCAGGAACAGCTCCATATGGTCAAAATTAGGCTCATCAGAAGCTGTTGAGTGATGTCTTTGCCACATAATAGTTGATGAGACAGACAGAAGCTCATTTTGTTTGGCCATAAGATTCCAGATTTCCTGAAAAAAGAAAAAGGCTTACACAGTGACATGTCAATCAGGTCATACTCCTCACCACTAAAAGCAATCTTCTGAAGTTACCAGGCAATTTTAACTCCAGCTTATGAAGAGAGGGGCCTCAAAATTGCTTGGTTCTTAAAAGTCCTGCAAAACCAGGGCCCAGATTGCAGAGCAATCTGAATCAGAACCCCTAGCAAACTAAGAAATCTGAAGCATTTAATCTCTGTTGGGCATCAGGGAGTCCGCAAAGCCCTCAAGATCCACAGGAAATCAAGCTTCACTGGATTACTTTTTTATTATTATTGTTTTGTTAAAAGAATTGAAGGCAGGCCCAAGTGGGAAACACAACACACTGTTTCTGGCTTTTGCAGAATGGTACTGCAGCATCACAGCTTAGGCTTCTCTTCTACAGTAGGGTGGGTTAACCAGTAAGCCTTTTCCCACATCAATGCCATAACCTTCCCAGTCACCTCTTCTTTACACCTGGCAATTGTCCTGAACTGCAGCCTCACTGGTTCCTAACCTGTTAATCCTTTTATGATCTGCTGACTTTACTTTCTACAGCTCTGAGAGAAACCCAGAGAGGCAAGGCTGCCCTGTAAGAATGAGCCTGTGTCAGCTGTCCATAGCCATCCACAGAGCCCCCTGTACCACCACCTTTTCTGAAAAAGCCACGAGATACCTGTGTGATTTCCATAGTGCTTTCTATGAATGTTCTAAAGAACTATACAAATGCTTTTTCAATCCACAAACACACCATCCCATTTTTTCCATTATCCAAAAGCTGTGTTTTGCTGAAGTGGTAGCCAGCAGCTTTAGTGAAGTCAATTTACAAGAGCACAAATTCTGAGGTCCCCACAAACACACAGTGGCGTCTGTTGTTATTTCCCTGCTTCCTTCTTCACCTAAGACAGGACAGTCACACCATTACATGCCAGGTGCAAGTTCACTATAGGGGTGCATTTTGCTCTGCCAGCCAGGCCTTGTTTGGGAACCCAAGGCTACTGCACTACTACAAAATAACATTTTAACGCCAAATAGCAATGTCTTCTCTGTTGCTAGCTGTACTGTGACCAATCGCCTCGTTCCCTACAGATAAGTTATCTGTATTCATACACAGAGAGTCTCAAGGAGGAGCAGTCAAAATTTACAAAGCTAAACTCTCCCAAAGAGCCAACTAGGTGATACAGAAGGGAACAGCATGTTGGCTAAAAGAGCAATATAAAGCCTACTGTTTTAAAGCTAGTGGAAAAAGAAGCTGCTTAAGTCTCATAAGCTTTTAATGAATTTATAGTTTTTCCAATCATGCACTTTGGGGAAAGTAATCCTTTAACATCTCATTGTCTAACATTCTACCAAATTGAAGAGGACTTCATGAAATTTCTTGTAAGTTAGAATAAGCCCCTTGGTCTCTATTACGCCAAAATAATGATCCTCTCACCTCAGTTCTTCAGCTACAGCTTATGAAATTGACCAGCAGCACAGAAGGCTTCTCCCTAACATTTGCATGCAAAGAAAAAAAGGTCACGTAATTATATATGTACAAATTCCCAATTCCTCAATTTCCAAGGCGTTTCAGAAGATAAACCCCCACATTTCTTGTGGAAGCTGGAGTTTTGCTTAGTTTGCTGTCTTTTCAAAGACACAGAACTTCAAATAAACAATTTTCTGGTTTAACTTTCTCCTTAACAGGAGTAAAATGAAGGCTTTCAAGTGTCCAAGTGGTATGCATGAAACTTTACTTACCACCTTCCAAAAACAACAGTACACTCTTTTGCCATCTGTTCAGAGATGGATGCTCAGCAGCAGCAGCAGCAGTTCGTCACTGTTGAAACACAATGATTGACTGAATGTAGGGTATGGAATATGGGTTATGTCATTCAGTTGATGGACTCCATGAAAATCACTCAAAAAGAATGGCAAATATGAATTCAGGACAAAACATACTTTATTGTACTGTAATGTCAGAAGTACAAGAAAAGTACTGCAGAGAACCATGCTAAATGGGGCATTTAGGGTCTGTGAAGGACAGAAGTACAAGAAAATGGGGTACTACTGTACTCAGTGCAAAAACCGATTCATTTGAGGCACAAGTACACTACTGTTTAAGCAGCTTGATTCAAGCACAGCTCTGGTATGTGATCTATTCTGTTGTCTTTCTATATGACAATTATATAATAAAGCTACTTTTACATGAAATAGGCAGTAGATTCAAGTCAGGGGTATCCAAATTGCCACTTGGCAACAAAAAAATTAAGAAAAATACCCTGCATAGTCACTCTCCACATTTTAGTTTCAGATATGGAGCTATGACTAGTGAAGAAAAGTTAATCTGAAAGGTCAGAGCCCAGATCTGTTTGGTCAAGTAAATTTTTTTTCCCCCTCTTGTAAGTCTGTGGATAACTTATTTCATGTTGACCACAATTCATCCAATAAGAAATAAAAAAAAAACAAAACAAAACAACAAACTCATAGCCTTGATAAGGAATCGTATATATCTAACATTCAAATACATTTCAGCCCTTGAGATCTTAACTTATGGCTTAAGACACAATGAAAGCGTTTGGGCACCCTTAAGTTAAGTTAATGAAGAGCATTTTTGCTAAAAAGGCAAGCAAGATCACTGTTTTAATCAGAGCTGACCTCTACCAGAAGAAAGCAGGAATCCAAGTCACTAGTTACTACTAGGCTGACATGTACTGCTGCCCAAAAAGAAAAAAAAAAAAAAAAAGGTAGTATCACAATGAAAAGGTTCAACAAAGTTGAAAGGTTTCAACACCAGAAGCAGCATTTGAAAACAAGCTGTTTAAGTTAATCTTTTCAAGAGATGCAGATTGCATAACTCCAGGCATGAACAAACATGCTGGCAATCTTCTCCTTTTACACAGCAGCTGTGTTTAACAGAGGAAGTTCTGGGTTTAAAGAAAGCTACTTGAAGAAGAATTAAGATTTGCAATTCCCTGTCTACTTAATGAGATTAGTAGAGAAATGAAAAAAAAAAATACTACTGAAACAGTAGTTTCTCAGTGGTTCCCTATCATTACAAACACAGCTTGATTTGTAAGCAACGCAAGACTAAACAGACAACTATTATTTCATATTATTACTATGCTTATAAGTTACATCAGTTAAAGTTAAAAAAAGCCAAGCAGTTTTGCCCTATTTCAAGAATAGTTTCCAATCAACACCAGTTTACATGGTGAATGGGATTTCACAAATAAACAAGGAATGGTGACATCTTTGGGTCAAGAATGACAAGAAATAATGGGCTCTGTGCTACCAATCAACCTCAACAAGAATATGGCACAAGGGCCAGCCCAAGCTGTACCAACACTGAACCTTTAGCACTCGGCACAAATTCGGATCTCTTTACTTTAGTTAGCAAATCAGGTGAAAAGACTGGGTACAAAAAGAATTCAAAATAAACAACTAACTAAAAACTTAAACCAAAAATTGGAATATACATTTTAAAAAACATCTGTATTTTTAAAATAACTTATGCTGACATCAGTTTGTGCAAACTAAAAAAAACCTCATGGTATTTCTCTCTAACAAAAGACAAATCCCCCAAATATTTTCCTTTTAGCCCACTGTATCTGTAGATACAATCACAAATCTAACAGATGTAAATGCAAGAGAGAAAAAGTTACAGCATCTGCACAACATTCTTTCTACAAACAGCTGCTGGAGGGAAAGTAAAAATATAAAAGAAATAAAGAAAGGAAGGTTCCATCTGAAATACTCTCACAATCTTTCCCACTCCTGTAGTCCATGAATCCGACTCTGATGCTAAGGTGACAGTGTATGTAAGCAGAATTTTTTGTTGATTTTATTATTTTTGAGTTTCAGTTGAAGAGAACCTGAGAAGAGACTCAAGTCCCTTCAGGAATTGTCAGATGGAACATGCTCCTCAAATCCTTCGCTCTCTCGGACCAACGCTCTTTCCAGGATAACACGGCCTTCCTTGTAGCGCTGGCTGTCTTCGGTGGCAAATTCATAGATCCAACCCAGTTTGCTGTTGCAGTTCTTGCAGCTCACATCTCGAACCATGTGGCGGCCAGTGAGCATGACCCGATCCTGAACTTCACTGTACTGCAGATTTACCACCTGATACAAATATACAGGGGATAGGGAATTGAAAGGATTAGTCTGCCTAGAGCAAAGCTTCATAAAACAATGTGCATAATGATTAACATTTTGGAAGTAAAGAGCCTGTGGCACTGGACATAAACTGAAAACTGCAGTGTAGTAAATCAGTAGGCCTTGAAAATCTCCTGTTTGAGAAGGTAACACTTTAAACATGTGCTTCATGAGGATGTACAATGCTCACGGTAACCGAGAGACGTAGAATGCTAGCATAAGACATACAAAACTGCAGGGCACTGTGTTCAGCACTGGTTGAGAAATTCTTGGTGAACAGTTTGTAAACTAACTAATATTAATCCACTTGTAATATATGTAACCGCTTTCCAGCAACTGATGTGATCACATACTGCCAGAAATCAGAAACAAAATATTAAAAGAGGTGGTACTTTAAAAATCTTGGGGTGCTTTTGAAACAATCATCTAAGAAAAACAAAGGCTGAGAATGCAGGCATTATACATTCACCTTTTTTTTTGTGTGCTATCTCTGCAGCTTAAAATACAACTTGTTTAGGCAACACCACCACAGAACCAGCATCCAGTTGGCATTCTTTGCTGCTGCAGCACACTGTTCACTCTTATTGAGCTTGTTGTCCACAAAGACCCCCAGGTCCCATTCCATTAAGCTGATTTCCCCACAGGCAGATTCCAGTCTGTGCTGCATTCCTGAATTATGTTCTCTCAGGTGCAGGAGCTTAGACTCATCTCTGTTGAATTTCATAAGGCTCTTGTTAGCACACTCATCCAGCCTACCTAGGTCTTCTGGCAGGGTGCTTCTCCCTTTCAAAGTACCCTGTGCCCCCTTCCTCACTCAGTTTGGTAACATCAGTTTACATTATCCTTCAGAACATTTGTGGAAAAATCAATGTCAGAACTATATCCAAACTGCTATAATGCTGTGGGTTTCTGTAAGATGGGGCTGAACTGCTTTCTCACATTTTGCACCTTACTCTTCTTGCTCTCTCTGCTTCAGCTGTAAGGCCTCTGACAGAAGAAATGTAAAAATCAAACTTCTGTGACTAAACTCCTCTATGTAAACAAGAAAAAAACTGAACCCCAGTGTCCAGTGCTTATTGGATGAGAAAGAAATCAGATGCAAAGCTCTTTTATAGCTATTGCAGCCTAATGCTTACATATAAATACTACTGACAGGATTGAGCATACCAGAAATCCCAAGGCCAAGCAGAATTAAGTGAAGACATTTCTGATGCATCTATCAGTTCTGCCAATGGCCAAATGGCTTTCAAGAAAAAAAAAAAAACAAACCAAAATAAACCCACAATTACATGACTAGAAACCTTGTGAGAAAGCAAAGGATAATCACTGTTGTTCAGTGAGTCTAATGGACAAGTATATAGGGAAGGATTAATAAATAATGCCACAATTCACTCAGTTATGACTTTCATATATTAATACATTGAATTAAATCAAATTTCATCACTAAAAAAGAATATTAAACTAAACTAGAGTATTATTGCCCGTAAAAAGAGATGGTGAATACCTAAAGTAGCCAAACTACTGCTAGCTTAAATGTGGTTTAGAAATTATAAACAGAGTATTATCTAGACTTTTTATTTTTAACTAAGTAGAAGTGCAATGCCTTTGACAGACAAAAGATACTCTCACAGTGAATCTGAGGTTTATGTTACGAAGTCTCCAAAGTTAAAATTCCATGTATTTTGGCACGATGCCTCTATATACACAATCTTTACAGTCTTTTAGTATTGCAGATAAACTAGACAGCTTGCCATCAGTAGTAAATGCCTCATTTGACTTTAAGGACAGCTGACTAGAACAAAAGAAAAATCGAAGATTTAAAATAGGAATTACACAACACTTTAACCAATATGTTTTTTCTTAGTTTTGATGACAAATTCACATCCCAAAACCTCTTTTTTCCAAAGCAAATAGTCACTCCCCCTCAGTTTCTTACTAACCTTGTTAAATAGAAAGGCTCTTCCTGTGGCCCCAGTAAAACGAGTGGAGATGAGCTCAGAACGATTGGTCAGAATTGTGTCACAGTTTGCACAGGAGAACAGGCGAGTGCCACCAATATGATCCAGGAAAATTCTTCCCATTTTTAGAACTTAAGTAAGTTTATACTCAAGACCTGAAAGCAAAAGATAGATCATGTACATGTAAAAAAAAAAACACTGCAGAAAAAAAAAAAAATCCCTAAGCACCTTATACATGTGGCAGAATATTCTGCAAACCAATTCAGCTAATGAATGCAGAGGTTCTTTCTGTCATATATGAATTACTGAACTTAGAGACCACATTCATCCTTTCTCACCAAGACAAGTTCTTTCCCAAAGTGACCATCTTACCACCAAGATGCCACACCTAGATACAAATTACTGATATTAAATGAGCAATACATGAACTGAAACCTTTAATATACTGTTCAGACACTTGCAGACTACTGCTGGACCCTATGGTTCATAAACACAAAAGTTTCCACTTATTTCCTATTTTCTTTTCCTCTTTAATACAATACTGAAATTCTATTCCAGTATATTTCCAACAACTCGCTCATCTCAGTCAGCACTGGGAAGTGAAGCACTGACAAGTACACTGAGTCACCAAGACAATTACAGTTTAATTTTCCCAAGTCACACCCACCCCCGCTTTTTGAGATATCTATTTGTTTTGTCACTTCCCCTCAGCTTTGCACGATTTATAACATCCAAAGCACACAACACCACCATTCAGGATGCTTTAATCCTCCAGCATAGCAGACTGGGCTACTGCATTTGCTTGACACTCTACTGGTTTCATATATATAACAACCTAGGAAAGATTTGGATGTTGTTTGACATAATAAACAATCCACTCAGTGTTTACACCAAACAGTTTTAGATACAAACGTTTAAAGCTGTCTAACCTAAACACAAAATACTGTGTCATTTACTGAAGCTATTTCTAAAGCATCATCAGTAAAATGCCTGAGTAACTCCGATGGCAAGAAAAAGAGCTTAGTTCATAGCAGATCTTCAGTACTTGATAAATAAACCTCTTTGCTGCTAGGGAAAATTAAAGTATCTCACCAACTTTATACCAGCCAACATAAAATAACTGCAGTTAACTAGCAAGTAGGCACAGAACATATCAGAGAATTGAAAACTTAAATCATGAAGGATAACATGACAAAGGAATTAAATGGTGATGTTATTTCCATTTCAACTGCAGAAGTTTTATGACTAACCATCTATAGTTAAACAAGTTAAATATATCTCCATTTATACTTCAGATGTGGAATCTGATAAGACTATTGTCTCTGCTTTTACCGTGCACAGCAAGGCAAAGTAAACGTGACACACTGCAGTATTAAAAGTTCCATGGGTTCTGCTTTTTAGAGTTATTCATAGAGAAATTAATCAAATTTTGTGCTCATCAAGTAGAATATTCTATATGAAATGCCCTTATGAAGAGCAAATACCTAAATTAAACCTATTTTGATTTTAGGGGATTAAGTATTTAGGATTTATGAAACTTCTTAAGGCTTACTCTGACATGCAAAAAAGCAATGGACTAAAACATGCATCCTCACAAACAAAATTTAAAATATCATTTTTACATGTAAAAATTATACGTCACTGACATCTTGATTTTTTTTTTTAATTGCTTTATTTCACCACTTTGTCTTCTTACAATGCATGGCAATAAAAAGGGCTCCTATTATTGAATGGAGTGATTTTTGCAGAAACCCCTTACATTCAGATTTTTCCAATCACTGTTAATCTTCTGCATCCCACCTGAAGGATATGTAAAAATTCAAAGCAATGGAATGACTTTTTCCTTTAAAGGCAATATAATATCGAGTTCTCCTCTTGAAAGGATAAATAAAACAGGCCATGAGTTTGACAAAAGCATTTCAAAGACTTAGCTAAGTGTAGGGGTGCGACTCCCTGTGACCCCACTCAAAACAGAGGAAGCATTTTTTTTCAATTTCTGCAAGTGTTTTACCTTTCTAATATGCCTTTATCTTTCCTAGCAAGTGAGGGCAAAAGAAAAAATTAAAATGTGAACAGTGACAGTATGATGGAAAATCAAAAGACAGTAAGTGTGAATAAACAAGTATCAGTCAAAGTCTCCAACCAGAAGAAACCACAAATAGAAGCAATAAAAGCAATTGTGACAGATACGCCCATAAGGCACTTGGCCTAGCTCCATGTGCCAGCCTTACTAATTTTGGATAATGTTATTTTTGTGTCATCTGTATTGTGGATTAAAAACAATTAACCGATCGTAAGTTATTGTAAATGTGGAATCAACATCCAAAGAGGTATTTCCTTCAGGGTAAACACACTGCTCACCCATTCGGTATTTTTAGAAGCTAATATAAAACAAATTAAAAAAATCCCTGTCTTTACCAAGAGTAACACAAACCCTAAGCTTGGTAAGCAGCACTAACAGAGATCCACACACAGCCTAACCTTACAAAGCATGACATTCTGAAAAATACACAACTGAACACTTAAAATGCAAATACACCACCTATCTAAAAACTGTTACTGCACTCAGAAAGTCACTAAGACCAAAATATTTCAGAGTCTTTAAGGAATACTTTATTTATTTATCAATAAAAGAGAGTGTGAGTATAATTCTTACAAGCCAGTTAGAAGTCAAAGTGACATACAGTGTATTACTCCAGGATATGGCATTAGGCATGGACTAAAGCGATGAGTCCTGAAGATCCTGAACATTAAAATAAATGCATAAATATATTCAAAAACTTAAGGCTGAAAAACCTGCCTTGTAATACAAGGCTTAAAATCTTAATTATTTGTATCACTCCAAAAAGCTGAAAGTAACCTCATCAAGTACCTAAATAAGAAAGAAAATTGCAGTAAGACTTGGGTCCCAACAGAAAGACAAAGTGAGATTCATTTGATGGTAGCACAAGGCTGTGAGAATTCAGACTAAAGTCACAGCAGAATCTAATAAACCGACTGGTATCAGAACAATTTTCTTCAGAATACAGTGAGAAGCAAGCATGTATTCTTGAAATAAATAGATATGTATTTTAAAATTAAATACCTATTTTAAAATTTAGAAAAAATTAATTCTACAGTTGGCATTATAATGGTCAAAAAAGATTAGATTTTGAATATTTTTTAAGAAACCCCTAAAATAACATAACCTTACTAGAATGTCTAACATTTAAAATAATCTCTACACTGGTAGATTTCAGTCAAAAAAGGTAGCAGCCTACAACTATCATTGGTTTTGATCGCTGAAGGATTTCAGTGAATGTAAGGGTCCAGCTGATGTGTTTCAAAACTAGTCACGTTACATTAGTCTTTATACACTGCTCCTGGTAAGAAAAAGTCGGGGAAAAAAAAGTTTTCTAAATAACCTAATGGGGAACTTTTGGTTTTTTCCTCTCATATAAGGTAGAGAAGTTAATTTCAACTTGGAATCATGTCACACTCTCCTGTCTTTTTTTTTTTTACCCCCAAATTAAAAACATAGTATTCACTTATAAGACCAATTCAGAAGGTATTTGCTGTGGATAAAGACCTCTCCTTACATAAGGCTCCTGAATCCTGTACAGCATACTCATTGTACAGGGGGAAAAACAGAAGCACTACAGAACAAGGCAAAGCAATTTTCCATCACTTTCAAGCTCACATCCCTTACGTACAGAAGTGGTGTGTACGAAGTCACCCAAGATAACGGTGTAATTTTTTTTCCTATAGTTTTCACTTCCCATGTGAAAGGTGTGGGTGTCTATTTATGTTCACACATACATAAATGATCTGAAAAAAATCCTCAAAACAACAAACACTTATAGGCAGCTTTTATAGGCAGTAGGAGGGCTCTCTTAAATGAAGAGAAGCCAAAGAATTGTGAAACATTAAACCATTTCTAAAGCTTAAGATGCACCAGTTATAGGAAGCAAAAGGCAAGAAGTGCACTTCCCTACTCATCTGCTCTCTACACTTAATACCATTGAAAATAACTTGCATTGGTTCAGAGAAACAGTCAAATTCCCTACTGCTATTTGCAGCCCCAGAAAGTGACACTACCCCGTGACACCAGTTCCAGGATACTACTAGTAGAATTTTCAGCAGCAGCAGACAGAAATCTTGGGTACTCACAAAACGCAGTGCTGAGGAAAGACCAGTGATTTTTTGGTCCATGACTTCGTCTTTAAAGGCAGCTATGCATTCTGTGGTGGCTATGTGTCAGGGATGGCATTCTAGTGATTCTTCCCTCGTGCAAATTACCAAACATAAGTCATAGTATTAAGTTAATGGCTCCAGTGTAAAAAAGGCAGTCTTAATTACTTTCACAATTGGGATATAGAATATCTACCCCTTGTCAAATCTACACAGCTCAAAGACAGGTAGTTTTATGAATGAACCGAGACGATGCCACCGTGTCATTAGTCGACACCCTGATCAGCACTATCAACCTGCACCCTTGAGAGGGCCTTTAGCAGAACAATTGATGATAGCTCATCTTACCTAGCTAGTAAGGCTTACTGACAGTGAATTATTTTGACAGTAAAAACCTTAATATAACTTCTTAGCCATACTGTGAAACGCTTCTTGCCTGCCTGCTTCTCCCAGTGAGTACATGGGCAGACAGGAAACACAAGCACTGTGGCTGTGTGCTATAATATGTATTCCTAGGGCAGCGTACTCCCAAACTTCCACCTGTCTTTCAGTGCTGACTTTGGCAACACTGAGCAACAGCTGTCAATGAGCTGACATTCAACAGCTTAAATCTGATCACTATATGCACACAGAGCTGAAACCACCTGAAGCACTACTTTGTTGGCATTTGTACTACCCAATCTGCCTACCTTCACAAGCAACAAGGAACAAAAAACTATCACAAAGAATTATTTATTAACCATTTTATAACTAACAGTCAGTGTTTTCTTGTCCCAGAGTGCATCTCTTGAAGACACAGGACCGTCAATGTTTGGGAGAGCCAGCAGGCACTTTCTATATACACACTGGACTGTGGATATTCCAGGAGCCTCAGTGTTGCTTCAGCACCATCTACTGCATCTCAGATCTACAATAGAAAACAGCTGCTAGTTAAAGGATAAAAGCAAAAAAGACTGACAGCCTCTTTTCACCATTTCACCAACTAAAACCATTTTCCTTTGTATCCTGAGCCACCACACTCTCTCCCCCTTGAAAAAAAGGTTTGTGCATTCCCCCTAGGCACAATAAAACATTCTCAAAGTGTACTTACTCTGGAACCAGGCTTAAAGGTCATCTTCACATCTCAGGAACTGGTCTTAAGCTTCCTCTTCTCATCTCAGAGAGGGACAAAAGAGGAAAAAATAATAGCACACCTACACAAGACCACACAGTAAAGAATCAATGGGTAAGAAAAAAAAAACAAAACTTGTTCCTTACCTTCCCAGGTTTCTGTCGCTCACAAGTAGGGTTGTATCTGAAAATACACATGCGGTCAGTCTCTTAGGAGGTCTGAGATTCAAGAGTCTGACACTGACTTCTGCAAATGTTGAAGTAAGCAGGGCCCAGTCACTGGCCTCTGCAGAGTTCCTTATCAGAAAGCACCACGCATAGCCAGATGTGAAGGAAGTGAACTGGAACAGTATGCTATGCTCATCAGAACCATCCAGCTACTGTAGCAAACCATACAAGGAAGCTAATACAGTCAAACGACAGAAAAGCCTTTGGCAAAGTAATGAAAGCAGTGCCCAGACACAGTGCACGGCACCCACCTAGAGCAGACTGCTTTACAGGATGGAACTGCACTTGTGCAACTTACAGTAGCATGATTTTCTGTTCCAAACCAGCTGTTTGTTTGGGGTTTTGTGGGGAATTTTTGTTTGTTTTCTGGGGGTTTTTGTTGTTGTTTTTCCTAGGTAAGGCCAAAAGCTTCACACTGGGATACTGGTATCTAAATATGTTAATGTAACATTATATTGGCGCATGTGAACACATGGGTAGCTTTTTCAACTTACAGACAGCAAAGCCATACAGATGGGTGTTCATTTCTAATACAGCTCCCATATCTCAGCATCTCCCGCACAGCAACTTACACCCTCACAATCCTCTTGCTAGATGGCATATAAAAGTATTAGTTTACAAATGGTATCAGACTTGGACTAATTTTCTTTCTCACTACTACACAGAGTCCAAAAGCAGCAACTCTTACTGTCTCCTTGTTTCTTTTTCCCTTCCTGTTGCCCCCTTCCCAGTTTTGTAATAAATTTATTCTTATACTGATTTAGCAGGAAAGACTTTTGCCTATTAGTCTATTCTGCAACTTTCAGAAAGCTAAACTAATTCAGATTTTCTGCTTTCATTAATTTTTACCAAAATCTTTACCCAAAGACACCGCTGGCTTAATGAGTCATTACAAAAAAAA
>VWZY01005813.1:1092817-1132780 GCA_013399075.1 Chloroceryle aenea
AGCCGCCCTCAGCGCCGCGGATCCGGTCGGCGGCTACGAGGGCTGCCCCGCACTGCTCAGCCCTTCTCCGCCCCCTTTCAAATCCCGTCTCCCAGGCACCTGTCAGCCTCCACCCCAAGCCTGGTGCCCACCGCATCTGCCTTCCAGACCGCCTTCCACCAGCAGCCCAGTCAGGAAGCCGCTTCAGAGTCGCCTCCTTCATGCTGCGGGACCCGAAAGCCAGAGCAACGCCGGGCGGGCCGAGCCTCGAGAGCACATCGCCATAGGCCGACTGGGAGGAGGGGTAGTGCAGTCTCCAGGCCTGCTTTGTGATCGAGGGTGTTCAGGGCCTTGAGCTCCATCGTGCCACAGACCCTACGAGGGAGGGTTTGAGATGGAGAAAGGCACTGACATGACTGTTACCCACATCCCCATCTCACTGGGGCTGTGACTGATCCTGTTTGAAGTGTTTTGGGAGGCTCGAGTTGTAAATCTTTGCATGGCACCTCAAGTACTGCCCCCAATGGAGGTGAAAGATCAGGGAAAAAAAGAGACTAAGTGTTTGTGGTACTTCTTGGCCATTGGTTGCAAGCGTTATCAGTTCCCTGTCAATTTTAATCACTCAGTGCTCATACACAGATTGCATCTTCCTCAAATAAATAGTGGTCTTGTCCAAAATACAATGAAAAAAGAAGTCCTTTTTGACCTGTTGGTTATAGAAAAAGTCATGAAAAGGGCTGTGTTTTTTCCCTCTCCTGTGGGTCAAACTATGCTATTTTAAGTATTTCTGTTCTAATAATAACACATCCATCTTAAGAGTATGTCTTTTTCATGTATGGTGATTCCTGGGTCTGTCTGTGCAGTATCACCAGCAGAGCTGCAGTAACTGCAGGAAGGAATGACTCGTCAGGACTCTTCTGTCATTCCACATCAAAGACAAAGGAATATCTCTGGGACTGTACAGAAGGCAGCACATAGTTACATGCTCAGCTGTTTTTCACCTTATGTCTTCTTGCACAGATCTTTTTTTTTACCATTAGAAATAGGTGGGTAGAGGGGTACACAAGTGTCTTCAAGGGGGTAGGCCGTCAGTGATGGATCAGCATTGATATGTTAAGAACTGCAGTTTGGTTTGGGCAGACTTCCAAAATACCAGATCAGGCCTGATCCTGAACAGAGCTGAACATTTCTCATTGACTTGCCATCAACCTCTCATTAGATCATGCAAAGGAAGTGAAAAGTGTCGGAGCAGTCTGTCAAAGAGCAGTCACCTTTTAATTAATGGCATGGGGACAACAGAAGTATTAAGAGTATTAGAAGGAATCCATAAAGACTGTGCCTGGGATCCCACTTAAAACCAGCAAAAGGCGGAAATAACTGGTCCAACAGGCCCTCTATGTTAACAGATTGACCTGATCTGCTGTTGTGCCTTACTAACTGTGAGCTTTGTCCCTGGTGGATCTCCTTGGTCTCGTCACAGGAGCTGTATGAGGGTCCATATCTTAATCATCTTTGCAAAGCTCCTGTAGACACTGCTGCAAAGAAAGCCAAAACAGGAGGAGGCAACGCAGTGGTGTTTCAGTCAGCATAAGTGACTGGCTCTTATCCAGGCACCTGTGAACTCTCTGCTTAGCTCTACTGTCAAGGCATCCCTACACCCCTGGGTAAGTCAGTGTTTTTTGCCTCTTTTTCCCCTCTGTAAAATGCTACCTGCCTTACTGTGTGATTGCATGTTTGCAAAAGGACTGGTGTCCAGTCTGGGCATATGGAGGGGATGTGTGTCTGTTCATTGTAATCATCATCATAACAGCACCATGAAAACAAAGCAAACCCCAAACCTATGAATCGTATTAAATTCTCAGCAATAGGAAGGATAGCTGTACCAATCAGAAAGAAACCAAATTGACCATGAGACAAGCAGAGAATGGATTAGCTTGTGCTTGACAGATGGTGGCAGGGACTGATGTTTTTATTTCCCTTGCAGAGGAGCTTAGAGGAAGGGGACAGGGGAGGGTGAGGTAGGGCACATTTATGAAAACAAAGCAGCAGGCTGTAGCAGCTCTGCTGAAAAAAAACCACCAAAAATCCCCAAAGCAATTTCCAATTAGTTTTTAAGGGACATGCTACAGGGTGAAAAACAGGAACAGCAATATAATCCCACATGATACCCTTCATTTTCAAAGCAGCCTGAAAACGTTAATTAATCCTCCTCTGACATAGGGAAATGCAGTGCAGTCAGCAGTTTGTTCCCTTACTACTTATGCCAGGATTTGGGAAGACCCTGGGCCTGTTCCGCAGCTGATTCTTATCACCATAGCTCAAAGGGCTCTGGAGGACCCACTCCTCTCTGCAGCACTACTGTTTAGATCTGGAACTTGCTGAACCAGGGAGGGGAGATACCTGCACCCAACAGCCTTAGTAAGACCCACCTTTAATGTTTGTCTCATCTAAATACATTTTCCATCACTATGGGCCACGCTATATTAAACATTTCAGAGAACATTAGGTGACTGAAGATTTAATCACAGTCTCAGAAATAACTGTTCAGTGAAAATCAGATACCAACATATTGATCTAATCAAAATTCATTAAAACCTCTAACAAAACTTCAGTGAATTTGAGCAGGTCCCATTGAATTAGTGTAACAGTTTGGGGGCTGTTTGTGCAGATCTCTCTTTAAAGAGAAAATGTTACAACTTAGTGTATTTTACTCTTACTCATTGTCCAGAATCACTACTAATTTCCAGTAGGCTTCGAGATACCTGTGCAGCAAAGCCGAGCCTACCAAACCAGGCACACCTGAGGTGGGATGATGATTAGCAGGATTTTCCATTGCTGTTTCTCCCGTGGCCAGGATTTCTGTCAGCAGAGAGGAGGCAGCTGAAATACAGAGTTAGACTTACATGCTGTGATCTCTTTGAGAGGCAGCTTGACTCCTAGATGTTCCCACTGTGCCTTCTCAGCTTTGCCTCGCATCAAAGGCTGGGGTCATCCCACTAGATGCTCTTGTTGTTTGACAGTGGCTACAGATAGCCTGTGTTTTTCAGTGGAGATGGTCCAGCCTACAGCTTCATTCTCATAAAGTAAGCCTACTCATACACACACACAAATTTAATTAACTTTCATTTCCCCTCAGAAGCTGACACCTATTGCTTTTTGCTTACCTGAAAGCTGACATGGGCACAAGTGCCATTTACAGATACTTTTTCAGATGGCTGTGTTTTGCCAGGGGAAATTATTTATACAGTTAATCGCAACATCAGGAGATGAAGATCAGTGATGAGGAGGTCTCTCCATGCCCTCTCCATAATGGCAGAGCTGGTCTCATTACTCTGTCACCACACCTAGAAGTTGCTGATGAGGTCTCAAAAGGTGTTAAAGTGTAAAACCCAAAAGCACCCAGGAACCATATCAAAGAAAGTACTTAATGTCCAAAATGAGAGCCAGAATTTATGTGCCATTAGTCAGGAATGGAGACAGTGAGCAGCCCTAATGCCAGGGAATGCATAATGCTCTCCTGCAGAAACAGTCATCGCTGTGACCACAGCTCAGGGAGGCTGGCAGAGGGACACAAATCACCCTAAAGCCATTCAGTATTGCAGCAAGCAGGACTTGCTGCCATTCCCTAGCAAAGAAAGCAAGGCTGCTACGTAGGATGGGTGGTGATACAAACATATTGAAGATGGGACAGGGATCTTGCAGTTTTTTTGCATTGCTGGGCCTTCTTTTTTTTTCAGTCTTCCACAGTGGAGGACAATCACTGAAACAAAGAGAGCTTTCAGATTGTGGTCTACTGCAAAGGGTCAAGCTGATGATTATTCTTTCTGTATACAGGCTCCCATTACCACCTTATCTTGCCAAGGGCCAGGGTTGCTTCATCCCTCCTTCCTGGAAAATGTTTAGAAACCTGACCCTGCTCAGAAGATCAAGAGAAGCTTGGTGGAGAGGTTACCCATAGAGCAGTAGAGGGATGCACAGCCATGTAGCTGCTGTCTCATAAGTGGCTGTACAGTGGCAATGCTCTGCAGTATCATATGAGTTATCAGTCTTTTATTTGAGGGAGAGGTTACCAGATGTCCAACACATGGACGGTAGCCATCTGATTTCACCACTTTCTCCACACAAAGTTTTGGTCTGAGGCACACATATGTAAGAGGAGAGAAGTTGCAATGGGGTGGTGCTTCATTAACCCATCTGAACAGGGCAGGCAATGATCCAGCTGCCAACTCCTCTGTGTTTTACAGTGGATGATTTCGAGCGAGCTTTCCTCCTCAGCTGGGGAGGTAAAGCTGGAACCAATCCTTTGGCACAGAAAAACATTGCAACAGCTGTCTACCGGGAGAGGAGATAAACATTTGGGGGGAGAGCAGCTACTCCAACACACGTGGAGTTCATCAAACAGTCTGGGCTGTCCCTATTGTTTGTGAGCACTGGATGAGAACAAAGACAGATTGGCCTAGAAAGGGCCCCACACAGAGACATTCAGAGCACATACAAAATAGGGCACTTTAATGTCTACACTGGATCACTGGATTTTGATGTAATCAGAGGAATCTACTAGCTTGTATACATATATATGTACACATACCTGAGGCCCAGATCAATTCCCATAATAGTTTCTTTTTCATTGCACTTATCAAGAGATGGAACTGGTCCATTACAATTGTCACTTCATAGACAGAAGAGTGAGGAGAAATCTTTGTACCATTGTCAGTCTTTCTCATATGGCATTCCTAGAGCTCTGGGTGGAGTTTCCCAGCTACAGTCAGCACAGCATTTCCTTGAAGGTCTTGGAGCTGATTCAATATTGCTATCAGTCACAGAATCATCAAGGTTGGAAAGGACCTTTAAGATCATCCAGTCCAACCACAATGGTCTTTTAACAATACCACCCCCTGCTCAGGAAGCATGCTTTTGGGTGTCAAAGGTGAGTCTATTTAAAGGAAGAGAGCCAGCCTCGCTCCAGACTTACTACTGGGTTTTGTTCATAGATATCTACCCAAAGACATCTATCAAAGATCCTAAATTCAGACAGAGCAGAGAGCAAAAGGCAAGCAAAGCCTAGGAGAAGAAACAAGTGGCCCACATACAAAAGGGAGACAGGACATCCAAGGGAAGGGCACAGGACATGGAACCCATGCAATAAGTAGCTTCATCCATCCCACTGAAGCAGTAGGGGAGAGGCTTGTTTTGTGATCTTCTTGACAATTTAACAATGGTTGTAGTCAAACACTCTTGTGAAGGCAGAGTGCATGTAAGACTGGGAGGAGAGCTCAGCAGATCTATGTGTCCATGTTTAAAACCAGTCTCCAGGATGGAGAAACCTCGAGAAAGCAGACTTCAAACCTGGTTTCTGTCCAGCAACAAAGATATGGGGGTGGCACCACCTCCCTTGAGGCACAGTGTGTGTCAACAAGTGCAGCTTGTGAGAGAAGCCCACAGCTGATGAAACAGAAAATGCTTAGCTCCCGTTCTGCAAATGCTTTAGAGGTCTGAAGAGGCTGTCAACTCAGAGACCAGCCATACAGCTGAGTAAACAATGATGCATTTGCCTCTGGGTCAGACTAGGAGAGATGATGCATCAGGTTTATTCCAGGGCATTATTGAGATCACCACAGAAGTGAGAAAGGATTTCTTTCCTTCCCAGGTACAACAGTAACAAAAAGCTGGAAGGTATCTGCAGGTCTTATATCAGAACATATAGTGCTGAGACTTTGTACTTACACGGTATTGTGCACACAAAGATTTTAAAGAACTCTGCTAAGCTGAATAGGCAAGGCAGTCTTGCTGAGGAGATAAAAATTAGAAATATGAAAGAGTCAAAGCAAATGATCTGGAGCCCCTTGTCCTGACAGAGGTGGAATAGCAGCGTTAGGCCAGGAGCCCAATTTAGTTTTCTCATTTTGCTGGGACTACATACACAGATTGCTCGCATTTGCTAGAGGTGAGCAAGCTTTCTGCCTAGATTTGCAGGACATGACACAAGGGGGACTTTTGCCTTCACAGGTGATTATGCATCAGATTATGCACCAATAAGTATATCACAGGCAAGTAACAAGGCATCAACAATACCTCAGCACACAACTGAGCTGCAGCAATGGCAACTTGATAATGGGACCTGTATGCCCAGAGCACAGGGTGGAAGGCACAGCAGGCTAGGTCCAGAAGGGGAAGGTTTTAAGGGAAGAGTTGGACACTCCACACATTTTGAGGGGGCACAAAGCAGGAACATAGCAACCAAAACAAGTAATTTGCTAATAAAACATGGAAAAGTATTCCATCATTACTGTTGTTGCATCATTATTAGCAGATGCCTGGAAGTTTGACTAATGTGACAGCTAATTATTTATTACAGTGTTTAGACAGATTTTTAAAAGACATCATGCAGGTGCCTCACTCCCATTCATTTCAGAGAGACTTAGGCAACAAGGACTTAGTTTATAGTCCAGCCTCAGCCTGGAAGGTGGGAGACTAGATATAGTGATCATCCCTTGGTGAATCTCTAGCCAGGAAAAAGCAAATGTACTTTTGCAGGTGGCCTGTTAAAATCTTGACTGGTTTGGAAAGACTCCTTAGACAGAACTAACCAATCTAATGCTACGTTAGCCCTTGAGAACCATATTGTGAAAAAGCAGTCCCCACCTAGTGCTAAGTTCTGAACAGGAAAGGTCATAGCATACCAGCAAAGGTGTGTTGTGCCTCCTCCCACTGTGTTCAGATACAGGCTGCTCAGAGCCCCATCAAGCCTGGCCTTGAATGTTCCCAGAGATGGGGCCTCCACCATCTTCCTGGATGACAGAAACAGGTTAATTTGAACTTTTTCCAGTACAACACTTATGCTAGCATTTCCTAATTCTTGTTTGTTTTTTTTTTTTTTTTTAATTCAGCTATTAGAATTTAGTATGAACTTTCTTCGTGGAAGTGTACTGACCTCGGTCTGGTGGACTCTTGGGTTCAAATTTGAACAGTTAGCAAGAGAAACATCCCTGATCTCATTCCAGTTCCTTGCAGATTTTTGCCCAAAAAGAATCATGCACATGTTTGGCAGTTTCTAATTCACTTTGGGGATATCCAGTTTTAGATAGCTGAAAATAAACTAAGTCAAGAAGCAGCACATCACAAGGACTGGGATGCTTTTAAACTTGATACTCAGTTGACCTGTGTTTTCTTCTTTTCCTGTCTCCTCAGTAACAATTCAGTAGTAATATCTTAGAGCCTGTCTGTACTTTTTCTCCCCTGCCAGATAAAATCTGGTAGTCAAACCTTCTGGGTGTGGGGTTTGTCTGGTTAAGATAAATCCAGTGACGCTTACACAAGAACAAATGTGAGCTGATGAAACAAATAAACAGCTCAGGACTAGGGGCTGTAAAGCAAAATGACAGAGCCAAGAGATGGATTAACAATAAATAGGTCAAAATCTGTCTGAAACATCAGGAAAACTTTTTGCTGGTTTTACTAGGACAGAATCATAGTCCTGCCATGGTCTGCAGGCCGTTAGCAGTTTGGGGGCAGCTGGGGCAGCTGGCCTGAGTTGGCTACAGGTGTATCCCTGACCATTAAGTGTCATGCTTTGTATAGAGGGGGAATTTTGCAGAGGGGTTCTCCTGACTGGGGTCTCTTGCTCGTCTTCCTGAGTACTGCCTTCCCATTTATTGTGACTGCTGTGCATCTGCTGAGCTGAGTAGAACTTGGTTTACTTTATACTAGCATTGGTATTAGTTTGGCTGTTTTATTAAATCCATTTTAATTTCAGCCCATGAGTCTCCTCTCCTTTTCCCAATCCTCCTTCTTGTCTGGGGAGGTGTCATCAGGTGATAGAGCAACTGCTGTAGTTTAGCCCTGGATATGGGCTGGCAAAGTCCATTCAGCACCTGACAAGTAGTCTAAAGCAGAGTTGATGTGTCAAGTGGGTGAGTTTTATGTGGTTGTTAATTACACCACCCCCAGCAACCCTGGTTTCTGATGGCACCTTAATGCTATCGATAGTATACGAAGCATCTCACTCCTGCCTACACCCCTAACTTCTAGGACAGTGATGTAATACATAAGCCAAGTTAAATTGCTATACAGCCATCTCCGGGCAGCCCACATGCTTGCATCTGTGCTAGCTCACGGTTACTAATTGTCATTATTAGCGGCTGAAAAATGAACATGGGGGATCTTGGTCGGGGGCTCGGAGGGGGGTTGGTGTGCAGTGACTCACTGGGTACACCTGGGAGCAAAACAGCAGCAAACACAAGTGAGACCGAACAAGGTATGGTTGCTAAATGATCAGTTTAACTTAATCAAGACTTCATTATTCGCGGGGTTTTAGTCTGGGTAAGGTGGGAAGTTTTCTTTTGTGTGGTATAGTTCTGTTTACATTGACTCATCACACTCCAGAGCAAATGATCCTTAGCCCTAGTTTTAGCTGTTAAATTACTGCTATGCGGCTTGTTTGTTTTAGCTGTTCCTCAGTTCTTTGGCCCACACCCACAATCTGATCTTTCATTTGCATGTAGGCAGTGTCAGTCTCCGACTCTTTGTTTGCTGTTGAACACAGAAGTGTAGGTAATGCTGGGACAAAGCTGAGAGGCATAAATTAAATTGAAACCTAGAGAAATTTGTCTTAACACTGCTGGTTAAAGTAAGCAAACTGAGCAAACAGTGGCCGAAATACCTGTCTATATAAACCACTTGACAATAGCCAGAGGCACTACATTACAGCAGGAGACCACCTTATAGAAGAGGCCTCTTATGCATAGCTCACTGTAATACCATAACCCAATGATTTTTCTTGCTTCAAGCAAACCAGCATTTGGGAGTTTCTTGCAGATTGTTATTCCTCACTGTGCATGGTGAGCTTGATTCTCCACTGCTTTGCTTTTTGTGGAGTTATTTAAGCCTGGACTAAGCTATGCAATCCCTCCTCTCTAGGAGGGTGATGTAGAATTATAAATATTCAACATGAGACAGAGTGGTTTAGAAATAAATTTTTGGCTCGTGACAGCAGCTCTCAAACTGAGACCCACAGCATTGAAACATTCTTTCCTACCAGCTGAGCAGGACTCATCTTTCCAACTAACACTGGTCTTTTGCCTCATTTGTAGAAACCAGCATATGTCAAGTGGAAAGGCAAATATAGAAAATAATTCCCTGATGTTACTCTCCTGTTAGTTCTACATATAACTGTTGGATCTTTAGCAAGACTGAGATGTGACTGGGCAGGGAAGAGAAGGTTATTTGTGCTATGAAGAACAGGAGATGAGGTCTCCACGAGTTACTCCAGTGAGTCTACACAAAGGAAAAGACTGGCAGAGTGCAAGGGGTTTGATGTTTGTCCTACAAGCAAATAGCCCCTAGCGCTCTGCGCAATGGCAGAAACCCATTTCTTTTTTTTTTTTTTTCCTGTATAAACTCAAACCAGAAGGAGATAAAGGAATGGGTTACATCCAGGCAAAGAAATCAGGAACAAACATCCCTTCAAAGTACAGAAGTAACATAGACCAAAACATGATGAGTAGGTGCAGTTTATTTCTTGTGGCGAGAGCAGGCTATCGGAGCCTGCACTGCACACTGCCTTGCACTTTCCCGGGCAATGAAGAAATCAGTTCCAAGCTTCCTTCACAGACTTTTTCCACATCTTGCCTATTTTCAGCCCTGACCCTGCCCTTTGAGGCCCTCACTGGGACCTGAACGTGAAGCAGTTCAGGTTGCAGTTGTGAACATACTCGAATATGGCCTTTAGAGCAGTTCAGATGCTAGTGAGAAAGGGGTTAATCTGTTCCCGGGCTGGAGTAGTCTGCAGGCAGGGATTTGCAAGGCAGTAGGGGCTGTACCAGATGTGAGGGAACTGATTAACTCACTGAATGCCCCCATGCCACAGAGGAGCTACAGATAATTGGTACCTTATTTTAGCAGGGAACAGTTTTTAGAATGGGTTCTATAATTAAGAATTTAGATTACATCTACCCTGATCTGGAAGACAGAAGCAGAAAAAACAGCTCTATCTGATTTCATAGTGGTCTGGGCTTTATCCTCTCTTGAAGCCGAGGGCAGAAAACCTTAAGGAAACCAGACATCTCTGTTACGGAGTCACCTTCACTTTGTTGGAGGCAAACAGAAGCTTTTCTTACCCTGAAACGG
This sequence comes from Chloroceryle aenea, assembly GCA_013399075.1. Classification (NCBI taxonomy): domain Eukaryota; kingdom Metazoa; phylum Chordata; class Aves; order Coraciiformes; family Cerylidae; genus Chloroceryle; species Chloroceryle aenea. The sequence goes on from VWZY01005813.1 coordinate 1,102,922, forward strand.
TGTGAATTCTGATAAGTGCTTATTTTTAAAAGGAATGATTCATAGATACTTATTTTTATTTAAGGATTAATTGTTTTCTGGGGGATTTAAATCTTCCTTGACAGTGTTTGTAACTTGAAATGCCACAAAGCAGGGCTGTCACATAGCAAATGGAAGCTAAGACTGACGAGAAAAGAAACTGGCTATTCTTGTTCGGCTGTGGGGATGGAAAGGAGCCACAGACAGCAGGCAAACAGAGCCACGTGAAACGCTGCTAGAAGCAACCTCAAGAGGTCACCTCTGTTGCTAGGCAGGATCTGCTAACACAGGCAAAGAAAAGAAAATTAGCCTTGGAAAGTAATTTCAGCTTTAATAATTCAGCCTGGTGCTGACACTGAGACACGGATTTGATCTTTAGATGCTGGATTTTATTGTGGATGTAACCTTCCCCCTTGCTTATTCTCTCCTAGCCCAATTTGCTTTGAGTCGGGAATGATTCTCAGCCCGAGCTCATGGTTGAGATTGTCTGGAGTCAGCATCCATGCTGGTGGCCCCTATCATGATCCCACCAGTGGAACTAAACCACCTGGAAAATCTGGGTCAAAAGGCATAGTGTGGAGAGCCCTCCAGGGAGACAGCGCTTTTTAATTAACTGGCAGAAAATGTTGGTGAGGAATGATTGCCAGTTCCATCTGAGGGGAGCAATCCCAGCTGCACGCTATAATTTCAGTTACCTGTACAGTGGAAAAATCTCAGTATTAGCCTTTTTTTTCCTCTCAGAGGAACTAAAAATATGCTCTTTTGAAAACACAGAGTGATACTGGTTTAGAATGGGAAAGGGAAGAAGCAAAGAAATCTGGGACTTACATGAAGGGCACACTGACAAATTTGCGAAGTGTTTTCAGTGATGCTGGTTTGCAGGGAATATTGGGTTCCGAAAATCATCGTCATCTGTCCCATATGTAATTATTTGAGTGGATTAGTCACTATTGGCTTTGGCAGGGCTTTTCATTTGGTTTCCAATAAGAGGATGCAATCTCCAGTCCCATCAAATTTGCTTGTGGCACACTGACTGAAAAAAAAAAGTCCATGAGGACAGCTTGTCTTCTAGACAAGGGGGCAGAAGAATATTGAGTGGTATTTTGGGTGGACAAAAAGAGAGCTGCCTGTTCACATTAGCCTTGAACTGGTTTGTTTGAGTTTGGTTTTTTTTTCATGGTTGGTTTGGGTTTGTTGGTTTGTTTTTGTTTTTGTTTTTGGTACTGTGAGACACTCCTCACTGTACATGAAAATGTGAAAATCTGAGCTCTTTTGGAAAAAACACAAAACATTTCCAGAGTCTTGGGTTATGGGGTCCTGATATCAAACAGTAGTGGCTTGCATTGGGCTAGTGAGGTGGATCCTACATTGCCAGGTCAGACTTTGCTGTTTGAGCAGGACTGGTGACTGCCTGCCACTAAAACATGAGGCTGCCAACTTAAACCAGCTCAAGAGCTGCACCAAGACCTGAAGAACTATCTTACCAGCTGGCTGGCCTGGGGAGCAGGGCTTGGTAATCTCATTATTTGTACCAGTGAAAATTATCCCAACTCAAGACTCACTGTCCAAAGAGAAAATAAATGTTGTCTTAAAGAAACATGATCGGAAGCAGTGTCTGAGGGCTTGGAGTCTGAGAGTGTTTGATCATAAATCTTGGGAAACCCTGAAAAAGTCTTGCACTCAGATATGAATTTGGTGGCTCTCGTTCACAATTCCAGCAGATATTTGTCCAAATGCCATCATCCGCTGCTTGCAAAGGGATCAATGGGTACAGAAGTCACTCAGGTATCTCTTACCAAGACCTGGGTTTTAACCATTTCAAAGTGTAATCGCACTTTGCACCACACAGTAAACTGCTCTTGATTACTCAGTTACTTTTTCATGCTCCCAATTTTCTGAAGGATGATATGCAGGTCCTTCAAATGCAATGAAATATACTGGCACATTTAATCATGTTGAGTCCCCGAAGAAGTTCTGGGAAACAGAATTTAGAGACAAGATCTGAGCATACTGCATTTGCTGACCATATGCTGGAATATTTTCTTTCAGACTGGGCTCCAGCAGTAGCTTGGATTTGTAGGCATAGAAATGGAAACAACACAGATTGGGAGTAAACAGCATTCAAGAATCATGCTGAGATCTATCATCCTTTATTTCAGAGAGGGAAGCAAAAGGAAGGACAAAAGAGGGAACAGGATAGCAGTAGATGACATCAGAGGTTGTAGGGTGAGCCACACTTCTCGGCATCCCATCAAAGAGGAGTTTAAAGGCAGAATTTGAAAGAGGATAATTTGCAGATGTTTATAGGGAAGATGAAATGATGGTGGCTGTAAGAAGGAAATACTCCATGGAACTGGCTGGTTGCCACATGCCAGGATGCCACCATCGAGGGACTTATGATGAATAACATAGTCCAGGGTGATGCCTGAGTTTGTATTGCTTCCACATGCATGCAGGAGAGAGATAATGAACCAAGTTGCCTTAGCCCTTCAGCTGGTCACAAGACTGCTCCTGTCTGTTCTGATGAGGATGAGCCACTCTCTGCTGTGCACTGGTTCCTCACCTCCAATTGGCCCACCAGGTTAACTCTGCCTGAGACTGGAAGGCAGCTATAGTGGGGACAGGGACAACTATGGATGCTGCAGATCAAGTAGGTATATTAGTCACTGCAGGGACCAAGCAGCCAGGATACTGTTTCCAGGGAGACAGGAGAGCAGCTGTTTTGAAGGACCCTCTTAAAACCTGGATTCCTTGTTGTAACACATGTTGTGCAGAAGTTTGTAACTCTTAAGCCTGAGCCTGGTTTTTATTGAAAGGGAAGCCCAACCTGCTCCAAAATGTGCCCCCTGACTATCTTGATTGCCTCTCTCTTCCAGCATTTACCACCCACAGATACACCCCTCTCCCTTTTCATCTCCCACTGAGTCCACTTCACCTTACAAGCTGCTGTGAACCTGGGAACTTTCTCTACCTGCAGCCATCTGACTGACCAACCTACTCTGCTTCACTCCAAAGGCCAGATGCTGTTGGTGAATCTGCATGGTTTAGGGTCTGGTAGGAGCTAAGAGCCAGAGGGAAGCCCAAGCTGCTTTGGGTCAGTGAGACATTAATTTAGATTTCTCTCTTTACGACATTTTGCAGGGATATTGTGATGAATGTATTGCATAACTAATAATTATATTATATTATCAATCTTTATGATTGATATAAACCTGTGGTTCTTGTTAGGTGTGTGCAGTGATTGACTACAACATAGTCCACATTTGTTTTCCAGCTACAAATGAGTTACCATCTCTCAGACATGATCCCTGTGTGTGATGGAGAAGCAGACCAGCAGTGATATTCAGGGCTGGAATCAGACCCAGTGAGGATGCTGGGGAAGGAGGAGAGGAGATGGTCCACCACATGACAAGATGTGCCCTGTATCAGAGTTCTGGACAATGCAACCAGAGTTTGTGGAGGAGAGCAGTTCAGTAGTGGTGGGTATGGCAATATTTCATATGGGGCTTTGAAGCCAAAAGAGACATGAGGCTGTAGCAAGCAGTTGCTGTGCATATGTGAATCCATGTTTCCAAGAAGGACACTTTAGCCTGGTTTTCTAAGGAAACAAAGCTTATGCTCTCATGCTGTTTGTCCAACTGTTTCCCCTTTGGTTGTTCCCTAGCAAATCTGGAACCCACTGGCCAAGGTCAGCCAAATTTGACAGTGGGACAGCAGGCGCTTCTCTCTGAGGAGAGATGGGTGGCCTGATGTAAGGCAGGGATAACCCAGCTCTTTAATTGAGAAAGGCAGCAGCCAACTGGACATGAGCACCAGCTGGCCTGTCAGCCCACACTTGGCTCTGGGTCCACCACAACGTGTGCCCAGCCATGGAGGTTGGGTAAGACCTTGGCTTCCAGAGGGTACAAACTGTGCCTGGTGAGGAGTTTCCTTCCTAACAGTTGCACTAATCAGCTTAACCCTGTAAGATGACATCTGATAAGCTTGAACTCTCTAAGAAAATATGTCAGGGCTATTTTGTGTTTGGGTGATTAAAAGTATCCTGATAGGAGATGATATATTATTAAAACCCTAATTTTCTCAAGAATCTGTATTTTGATCTGACAGTATTTTGAAGAAAGCCCTTGAGGGTTGTCTTTTTTGCAAAGCAACGACAATTGTTATTATGAAAACATACCCCTATCAGTCCTGCTGTCTGACCTTGCACCATCAGATAAGCAGGCTTAGCCTTCAGATGTCTGTAGGGATTACTTCATGTCTGTCCATAACGATGACTGGGATAAAGTGATCTTTCCTGCAGATACAGCTGAGCCTTTAGGAAGTTACTGCTCACTCGTGTGTTAACCTCTGACACAAGCAGGTGACCAAAGACAAGCAGTCTGCAGCTAGCCTGCGCTAGTGAGATATAAATAAAGAGGACTCTGGAGGTACAGTGGCCTGTGCTCTGCTGCAGGTAAATATTTGTCCATGAAAGTTTAGTGAGAGCAGGTTGCATTCAGATATATGGCTGACCACAAATGCCCATGCCAGGCTGCAATATAAATGCTTTGGTAGCAACAGCTGCCACAGGGTCTTGAGACTCCCCANAAAAAGAAAAGAAGTCCAGTTCATTTTCTCAATGACATGTTGTTAACACAGAAAGTTAGTATTTAATACCAGAGACTCAGATAATTAAGAAGACACCTCAGGACATCACCAACCTCCACCTCCTAGGCTAAGGCAGGAGCAAGTACTTCTAGATCATCCTACACATATTCTAAATGTCTCAAATGACAAATATTCCACAGTTTTCCTAGGAAAATGCAGTATTTGTGGTACATTTTCTTTCTAGTAGGTATCCCATTCTCATTCTATGATCTGCATCTTCCCTGAAGCGCATCCAGCCTCTGACTTTGATTGCAACTGGCTGAGCTCTCAGGTGCTGCTCTCTTATGTCCCAGTGATACTTTTACAGGGTTTTAAATGTGACAGCCTCAATGGTTTTGAATATCCCACTTCCCTAATACATTCAGGATGGGGATCACTCCTGATTCCAGCTTTTTCAGATTTCTGACGTGCTGATTAAGGGTAAGGAGCAGAGAGGCTACGGTGACAGACAGTTTGAGAGAACTCCATGTCCAGCCTCCTGGCAATACCCCTGAGTTTTTGCATAGCCATGGTAGACTGACTGATCACCCACTTCACCCTTGCTTCTTTCTGTTTCTCTGCTTCTTTCTGTTCTGTTCCTGCTTCTTCCTTTGCTTTTTTTTTCTGTTCCAGTAAGTAGTAATGAAAACAGGTGCAATGTGAGTGTACCCCTAATAGCAGTTGAATGTCCAGTACCAACTTATTCTCTCCCCAAGCACCTGGGGTTTTTTTGTCACTCTTTTGGACAGGATAGCAGGTTATATGGTTTGCCACAGCACAGTAATTTTTATGTCCAATGAGTGAGTTTGTTTGACTTGGAATAAAGCAAAGTCTTCATAATTTAGGTAAAAACATCAGACCCCGTCTAAGAGGCTACTCAAAAAACTAGTCTGTTGTGGCATATTCAACAGAGAGAATGGGGGTCACTTGGGTAGGATGCTGTGCAAAGAAAGAGAGGGCAAAGAGTAGAGCACTGAGGAGGATAGAAGGGGTGACGGCACTACTCTGCACCATTACCACCTGCTGCCACTGCTTTGCAAACCCCTCTGTCAGCAGCACCAAACCCACATGTCTTATCTTTGCCTCTGAGGCCTTTTGTGGCCTCTCTTGATACAATTCAGATGTCTCCATTTAGCAAAGGACAACAGTCTTATTGACTAGATGTTCTTTCCACTTTGCACCATGCAGCAAAGGAGCTCCTCCATTTAAACACCATGACATCACATTCAAGGGCATCCTACAGATTCTTTCCTAAATTCTCATAAGCTCTGTGGAAAACCTAGTGAGAATTAGACCAGTAGCATGTGCTAAACGTGCTGCCAGGCATGTAACTCTGCTCTGACACACTACTTTGAGCATGGCTGACCCAGGAGGTAGCATCTCTGTTGTCTCATGTGTTACATTGGGTTGGGTTGCTGGCACATGGGCCACCTTTCTCTTCTGTCTTTCTACTGTGGGTATCTCAGTACAAAACTGGGGCTCTGAGCTGAGATGCAGATAATAGATAATAAGCAAGTTGGTTAGAGCAAAATGGAGAACGAGTATCAGTCCTTTTCATGTCAAAAAGCTCTTGAAGCTTTGTTAATACAATTTCAGCATTATCCTCTGTGAAACAATCTTGTTTAGCAAAGATGACCCACCAGACTTTTCCCATTTCTAATTTTAGTGTAGTTTTATAAAATGGATACATTTGGCATGTCATCTGGAAACATTAACCAGGGAGGTTAAAGGGGTGAGGCTCTTGGTTTTAAAGCATCCATTTAGTGGATAGATAAATGAATTGACTAAGTGCTAGCACATTTGTCATAGGGCTATTATACATGAGTTTTTTTTCTGGGCTGGTTATAAGCTATTGGTTAATGGAATAGAATTAGATTTTTACAGAACTCTGTGCAGATAATTTTCTTGGAAAACATTTTGAAGAGTCTGCCTGTCCAGAATATGAGATGTGATGTTCCACTGCTGTCTGATTGATTGCTCCTCAAACAGCAGGACTGCAGCTGCAAGTGGTAGCCTGTGGCTCCTCCATTAACGTTTCTGCACTAGCACAGGAGAGCTGTAATAAAGAGAAATGACACATTAATATAGAAGCAGGCTCAAAGCCTTCAGATCTGAGCATCACAGGACATTAAGGAAATCTAACATTTGATCTAGAGCAGGACTACTTGGCCTGAGGAACCTCAGGTCAAAAATCATCCCATCTTCAAATTCTGTATGCAGGCTGTTTAACTTGAGCACATCCATCCTCATGAAATTAATCCAAATCAAGAATAATACCAAAGAAACTCACAACAGAACCTCAAAGAAATGTGGAGTCATCTCAAATAATATGAATACTACATAATGTAAAACCTGTCTGGACAAAACACTGTCAAATATGCTAGAAGCTATCCTGCACCAGTGGAGGCAGAAGCAGGGAGAGATTCCCCATTTTCCCAGTAGTGTCCCATAGATGTTGTTCTCTGAAAAGCTCCCTGCCTTTCCCATGTTCTAACATCTCATTCAGTCAGGCAGAGGAAAGTACGTTGGGAAAGCTCTGGGATGTTCCAGGCTTATGAAGTATTTAATCTCCAGGACACTGTTATCTGAAGTCAGTTGAGAAACTTCAGACAGAAATAGGTCCCATCCTAACAGACAACCAAGGGAGCACATGATATCTTTGAGTTGCTAGTTGACAGGAGTCTATGAAATCACCACAAAGAAATTACAGACAAGCTTTTTTTAGCCCCAAGAGTGAGGCCGAAGGATGGATAAACCATAGAAATGTTCCACAGAAGGTGAGGGGCAACTCCCTTTAAGATTAACAGAGTTTATTTGCCTCAGCAGGATGTCTCTGGGAGGGTGATGTTATTCCTTTTGTACATATCTCCTTTGATGCCTTCTTTTCTATTAAAAAAAACCCCAAACTCTTCTGTTTCCACTGTATATCCTTGGCCTTATGTATGTTCAAGGTCTTCATATCATCCTGTTTTGCTGTTTCTCCCTCCCTTGTTGTACTTTCCTCAGCAAACAGGGTCTCATGATGCTCTCGGTGGCTGGGAGGAGCTACCCTGGCACACCCCTGGATCTCACTTGCTATTCTCTGATGAAATCCTACTCAGGAAGCTCAAATGCTTAAACAAAAGTTGGCAGTGTGTAGGCTGACATGTGTTGCTCTCACGTTCTCTTGTCCGGTAGCTCCTGCTTTGAGACCCCAACCAGAGTGTGCTCAGGAGCTTTCTCTGCCTTGGAGACATTCTGGGAGTTGTGTTGACCTTTTTTGCTCTGAGGCCATGTTTTAGCTAGAGCAAGAGGGCTGGGTACTCCAGCTGGTAACCCTGTATTTTATAATCATAATGCCAATACTGTGAATAGTGAGCTGCTTTAGGACCACAGCTTGGCGAGTTAATTCATGCTGAACTGGAAGTGCACTGGGGCCTAAAATAGCCTGTGAATGCCCAACCAGGGGAGGCTGAGGCAACAGGCTCCCACCTTCCCAGTAGGTGCTCATTTATTTCTCACACAGCTACTGTTGGAGGTCAGGGCCTATTTATTGGAACATGATGTGACTGCATCGCTTCTGTTCGAATACAAACGAAGAACAGTGTCATCCCAGTGGCACTGAGCATGGTCCTTTTAATGAGGTGCATAAATAACAGACTGTCTCACTGGAAACCTGTAACAGTGTCAGGACAAAACAGGGGATAATAAGAAGGAGGTGCCCCCACCTATCATATTAGCCATATCGTCTCTCTAGGTTTTGTCTCAGAAAGCCCCCACCACTTTTGGGGGTCCTGTAAAATGCAAGCATTCAGTTTTGAAACAGACACTCATAGAATCATGGAAATGTTGGTTGGAAGTCCCCTCTGCAGATCTCCTGGTGAAAATATCTTCTCCAAAGTCCATCAAGGGCCTACCAAGGTGAACTGTGGCCACCACCTCTTGCATTGTCTGCAACTGCTGGGAAGTATCTGCTGTCTTTGTATCACTCTGTTGGGTGGTTGTAGGCCACTCATCTCTCAGACACCTCTTTCCAGCCTTAGCCAGACCAGCTCCCTCCGCACCTCTCTGCAGGGGTACGTCCCGTGGGCCTCTGAAAACACAAGCAGCCCCCAATGGGCCCTGCTGCTTTCCCCACATCCCCCTTGACCTATGAAGGGGAGCTGAGGCAGGACAGAGCAATCCAGGTATAGTCTCACCACCACCAAGCAATCCAGAATAAAAACTGCTCTCGGCACCAGTTGCCTTCTGCCCAGCATCTTACAGGCTTTCTGAGTGAGGAGTTGATGTCAAAAGCCCTTTTTCTCCATTAACTTGTGCAGTTGTTTTTTGAACCTCTGTAAAGGCTTCATCTACAGTCTCACAGAATCACAGAATCACAGAATCCTAGGGGTTGGAAGGGACCTCGAAAGATCATCTAGTCCAACCCCCCCTGCTAGAGCAGGGCCACCTAGAGTATGTCACATAGGAACATGTCCAGGCGGGTTTTGAATGTCTCCAGTGAAGGAGACTCCACGACCCCCCTGGGCAGCCTGTTCCAGGGCTCTGTCACCCTTACAGTAAAAAAATTTTTTCGAACATTCAACTTGAACCTCCTATGCTCCAATTTACACCCATTCCCCCTTGTCCTATCACTGGTCACTACAGGGAAAAGCCTAACTCCATCTCCCTGACACTCACCCCTTACATATTTGAAAACATTGATGAGGTCACCCCTCAGTCTCCTTTTCTCCAAACTAAAGAGACCCAGCACCCTCAGCCTTTCCTCATAAGGGAGATGTTCCACTCCCTTAATCATCTCTTCTAGCAAGGAGTTTTAGTCCTTTTTTTTTTCTCTTTTTTTTTTTTTTCTTTTTTTTTTTTCCTTGCATTCTGCATGAAGGAACACTTCCTTCTGCTTGTGGAGAGCTTGCTAGTTAGTTACTAGTTTCATTTCTTGTTCTTGTGCAAGGCAACACAATGAACCATTGTATAGCATTTATTGTCCCTCTGCCCTTCATGATTCTGTAGGTCTTTAAAGAAGCTAGAACAAAAGAGAGGACAAAAATATGCAAGTAAGACAAATGTTATAGTTTGCTTTTCTGTCCCTTTGTCCCTGCAGCATGTGACTCTTCATTTGACTGTCAGCTTTCCAGACTCTCCCCATCTTCAGTTTCTTTCTCCTACGTCTTTATGGCAGACTACCAGTAAACAGCAACTAGGAGTAACTGAAGCTATAAATTACTATTTTCCTGCTCATTTACCTGCATTGTTCTGGCAATTGCTTAACGGTAAACATACGATTTACTGACACGCTTTAGACAGCAATGTTCACAAGTTTAATTCCTTACCTTTGAAAGACAGGCTAATACAATTTTCCTCTGTGTTCATCCAGGCCACAGAGTCAAGAACAGCCACAGGCAGAGGTGCTATCAAGACCCATAGCTGGATTATCATCTGAATTTCATTAGAATTATGAATAGTGCTGCCAGTGAAGTTGACCGAGGAAAAAAAAACAATGTAATATGCTAAAGAGCTGCAAAAGAGAGCTGTAATTGTCTCTGAAAGATTGTTTTGGCTTCTTGCTCTGCTAATCTGGTGTTTGTGTTTATGAGGACAGTCTGTATGCATCCTCAAGCAACGGTTTTAATGTCTGGTCAACATATGCTGTTTAAGTGGTTTAGAAGTAGTCACTGATCTTGCAGGCAGTTTGACATTCAGCAAAGAACATGGCCCAAAGGGAATGTGAGAATCTGCAGGTTAGGAACAACCAGCTGAGCCCTACAAAAGTTCACCCTGATCTCAAGAGGAACTTTGCTAGAGCAAGAGATTCAGGCTGCGTCTGTGGGAGTGCTGCACTTCTAAGCCACCTATCTGAATGTGACAGAAACAAGAAGCCTCTCAGTCTTCAGGACCTATTAATTTAAGACCCAATAGAAAACAAGTTGATCATAGTCCTGTGAGTGGGAAAACTGATGGAGTATAGCTGGTGGTGCCCTGCTAATACTGAAATGAAGGGTTTCCACTCTTTCCTCTTTTGACTGAGTTACCCTGAGCCTATTGCTCGTGGAGGATAGTTTGTCCTGTGGGCAAGAGATGATGATGCAGAAAGGACAACCAGCCTCTGTACTGGAAGTGGAATTAATATGGGGCTGATAGTTACCCTTGCCAGGGACTTTTCCCATGCCTATTAGCCTATCCAAATCAAATTAAACTGCATATTTTGGGGCTGTGAGGTTAAAGGTGATCTCTATTTAATGCAGAAGGGTGCTGATAGGGAGGCAGTTTTGACTGTGAGAGCCATCTCATATGATGGCTGTAGTCACTAGGGCTGCATATGGAGGTGGACGTGACCCTGCAAAAGAGAAAAGGTTGGAGGAGACACGAGGCAGCAGCCAGAAATCCTCGATATGATCCTTTGGACCGACTGAGTGCACATTGCTGTTGGGGCGATGCTTGGGCTTCGGTTTAGAAAAACGAGCTGCTTGTGCAATAGCTGGTAATCGTAAGGGGAGCTGGATCTTAACTTCCTTTCCCTAATGCTTTGGTGGAGTCTCTCCTCTTAAAATTATTGAATGGCACCACCTTGTGGGTAGTTGAAGGCCATGAGACTTTTCCGTCTTTTTTTTTCCCACTTGTTGGCTCTGCAGAGGTACATTTGAATAGTGAGGTGTGTGCTGCTTGTCAAAGACTAGGCAGTCATCAAGAACCGGTTTTCTGCTTGCTTTCTTCCACCTGACAGAAACCAATTGTATCACTTAGTGCTTGAATTTCATGGCTTAACTGATTTTTGCCTTTGCTACTGGTCTTACCTGAAACTGTGAACAAATAAATTTAAACTTTTCAATTATAGAGGAAATGCAGACAGAAAACTCTGAAATAAACATTACAGGTGATCAGTCTACAGGTAGTGTCTTCTTTCTAAGATGTGAAATGCATGTCAGGCAGTTCATGCATCACAAAATTCACTGAACTCATGGAAGGCGTAACAGGAGAATTTACCATATGTATTGTTGTGTTTGCCTTTAGGGAGTACCCTGGGAATGACAGCACATGTCCTTAACTGCAGAGTTTCTGGGAAGCATCAGACATATGTTCATGAGTAGAACAACAGCCTGTGTACAACGAGTCCAAGACTTCCCAGAAGGCACTGGCTGCCTGATGTGTATTTTAGACAGCAATAGGATGCATGTTATCATGGGGATGCAGGAACTCAGGATGCAAAATAGCCACTGATGAGAGTCGGTGTGACTATAAAGTATGGAATATCGATTTTTTTTTTTGTCAAGTGGGATTATCACACATCTGTAAGTCCCAGACAATATAGCAGCTCCTTGAAAGCTACCCAGATATGAGTTTGCAGAGGAAGAGATGACGTCCTGAAAAAAGGACATATCATAGCCTAGACTAAATCAAGAAAATGGAACAGAATCTTAAGCATATTGTAGGCAGGTGAGCAGACAAATTCATCTACTTCTATTGCCCATGGTGAAAAACACAATAAAAACATAAATAAATAAACTGTTAAACTGCCAATTGAATTTTGCAAGCCTGCTTCTCAAACTCAATTTCATTTTGCTTTTACAGCACTGTCCACGCAGCTATGTGCCCACCAGGGTTTTTCTAGCCTAGTTACAAAGGCAGGTTGTGCTAGGTGGAAGGTTGTGGCAGAAGCATGCTGAGAACCCACTGGCAGAACGAAGTGGTCAAAGTCATGTGGTCCACCTAGTGAGAAGGGTGTCAGGAAATGGAGTGAGGAAAGCTTGGCAGGGGATTAGAGAGGTTTCTGACAGCAGGCATCAGGACAGGAGTGAGAAGGCATAAGGCCAGTCAAAGCAAGGCTCTGGTCATCTTCCTGTCCCTCACCATCTTCCTGTTGTCTGCTGGCTGGTTCTGCTCCTTAGAAATGAAGAGACCTGCAGGCAGGGGATGGCTTACTGCATGTTACCAATAACTGCCATCATTCCCCAGAATCACGCCATCATAGGTGTTGCAAGAGCATGGAATGAAAGACAGACGCATTCCCAGAGAGCCCACAGCATGACAAGAGACCAAGATGTACAGAGAGGAAAGAGTGTGCCATGAAAACAGTTAGCTGGTGTGAGAGGCAGTAATGTCACCACATCAGCAGTCTGACCTACAGCAAAAGAGTTTAAAGCAGGGATCTGGAATAGAAAAATGAGCCAGTCTTAGGGATATTGATGGGGATTTCCTCTTCACTGTCCCAGACATGTCTGTGGGAGAAAAGATGAAGATGCTTGCTTGGAAATTTGGAAAACTGATGACAACAGTGACTTCCCTGGATCAATTGAAGATAGATATTGATATCCAGCTGTTAATGGCAGTGGTGGGAAGGATGGGGATTTATAGGCTGAGAAGAGGAGCAGTCAATGTTTTCAACATCAACAAAACAGAGTGAGGGAGCCCCTCTAGCAGGAGAATCTAAGAAAGGCAACTGCAGACATCAGCAGGGAAAATTATTCCTATGGCAGCATTCAGGATAGTCACAAACATGAATTAAGATTGTCCCAAGAAATGGTCAGCACAGCATAATTTATATTATGTAAGGCAAAAGAAAAGGAGAAAAAAATCCAACAGTTTTTGACAAGATGATGGCAAGTATTTCCTGACTTGATATCTAGCAATGGAGTCAAGCTTGAGTGTGTAAGCAGAACACACTGATCATGCACACGAGACTGTAACTCTGGTAGAAACAGCAGTGTATTTCACACTCTTTTAGGCCAGACTTGAGAACTCAGTGTTCCTTAACCAGGTGCTAGGGCAGGTTGTGAAGATGCTGATATGATCATATTAAAATATTGGCCCTACCTCTTGTGTGAATCCAAGGTAGCAAGGAAGATCTGTAGCTTGTTCAAAATACTAATGCCATGGCAAGGGAAGAAACATTGACTGCCTCTGTTACTTGGGGAAATCACAAATTATGTGTCTACCCGAGTTTCCAATTTGTAAAGTGAGAAGTGAATAGTAAACCTTCACTCTTTTTATAAAGAGTTCCAAGGCAAAAATCGTGAAAGCTCTGAAATGCCAAGGAATCAGATTTATTTCTGACCCTGATAAATGGTTGCATCAATTTTTTTACAGATTCTGTTTTAGCACCGAGCTACCAAATAGGACAGTGGACGTGTGGGGAGAGGACAGCTCCAACTGCAGAGCAGGGTTGCTCATGACAGTCCCCTTCTCCTGCAGGAGCCATGGCTCTTGGGAGGACAATGCCTCTGCTTGACGAAGAGAAGTTATGACTTTCACAGATGAGGAAGATAATGCATATTAGCCATCTGTAATAGTTTAACACTTTCAGTTTTATGATGCACCATCACATTCAATATTTCTACCAATTTATGTAGTGTTTTTAGGGCTGTATTTGACAGGCTTTAATATAAACATGGCATTGCTGGCACACAGACAGCTTTTTTTTTTTGGCATTGCTTTTACAGTGTCTTTACATAGAATGAGTTGATGTACGAATCCTGTCATTTAAGATCTTTTACTCTGAGCAGATGCAGCCCCTCAGTGTAAGCTTGAGAACAGTTGGGGTGATGCTGGGATTTTAATTACAAACCTCCGAGCCAACAGTTTCAAATCTGGGTTAAAGTTAGATGCCTGTCTTCATGATAGATGGCCTCATTTTGAGAAGGACTGAGTCCTGACAACTGGAGCTTGGCTCGGAGAATGAATTTCTGTTCCACAGATATTTTCAGATTCCAGATCTAAATCTCCGAATTCAAATATCATTTAGAGATGAACAACATTTCATTCTGCCAGCATCAAGACTCTTGGAGATCCCTAGCTACTGTCAGTGTTTAGCCAGGCTGCTGGCAGAACAAGGAGTCCCAGCTCTGTTGTCACCTGCCTGACCAAGCTGTGGGGTGGCAGGATTTGAAGGCTGGCTGGGAGACTTACTCCAGGACCTGTGTGGTTCCCAAGTGCTCTGGTGCTCAGGGAACAAGCCAGTGTGTGTGCCTGTGGACTGTCCTCAGGGCATGGCAGGGTTGTGCTAGAGGATCATAGAATCATAGAATAGATTGGGTTGGAAAAGACCTCCAAGATCATCGAATCCAACCCCTGATCCAACTCCAATTACTATATCATGGCACTAAGGGCCATGTCCAGTCTCTTTTTAAAAAACTCCAGGGATGGTGAATCCACCACTTCTCTGGGCAGGCCGTTCCAATGCCTGATTACCCTCTCTGTAAAGAATTTCTTCCTAACATCTAACCTAAACTTCCCCTGGCAGAGCTTAAGCCCATGTCCCCTTGTCCTGTTGTTGGTTGCCTGGGAGAAGAGGCCAACCCCCACCTGAGTATAACTTCCCTTCAGGTAGTTGAAGAGAGTGATGAGGTCACCTCTAAGCCTTCTCTTCTCCAGACTAAACAACCCCAGCTCCCTCAGCCTCTCCTCATAGGACTTGTGCTCAAGTCCCTTCACCAGACTGGTTGCTCTTCTCTGGACCTGCTCCAGCACCTCAATATCCTTCCTGAACTGAGGGGCTCAGAGCTGAACACAATACTCAAGGTGTGGCCTCACCAACGCAGAGTACAGGGGAAGGATCCCTGGGCTCCTGTAGAGAGAACAAAGTCCAAGTCACATACACCTTGTTGCTGTATGCCTGGAAGCATGAAACTCAGCACTGGGAGAGGTGGCAATCATCACTGGATCGATATCCTGTGTTATCTGGATGCCTGGAGGAGTGTGAAATGGGGCTGAGACCTCATGGTCCCAGTCCCCTGTTTCCTTTGCCCTAAACAAAAGGAGCCACTACCTCCACCCATGCAAGTGTGAATTAATGGACTTTGTGGCATTAACAAAAGTGATAAGATTGTCTGTAGTCATCTCCATCCACATGTATACCCTGGTGATGTAATGTAAAATATTCAAGTATAAATATCACCCCAATTTTGGCCCCAGAATCAGGACAGGATCAACTCGGAACCATACCGGCGACTGGACGGATTGAGGAATTCACTTCTTCTCCATCCCCCCAACTTGGGACACCTTGTGGGTGAGATTATTTACCTCAGTATAACACTGAGCGATATACTTTTCCTCCCCAGGTTTATTTTACATTTCTCTTCAGGCACATTCCTATGCTTCCCTGAGTGTATTCTTTGTTCTTGTTTGGTTTTTTTCTGTTGCAACTGCACTATCTTTTGCTCTGCTCTATTTCTGTTCAGTGGGCTTGTCTGTTTGCCAGATGGCCAGGCCTAGAGTAGGCAGGTTGTTACTGTTGCTGGTGGTGTGTGTGTGTGTGTTTATAGTGAATTGTTGCCATTATATTAGTGACAAACCTTTAGTGTACCTGTGGCGTTTAATTTATCATCAGCAATCCAGTAGAACCTGTAAATGTTGCAGTAAATAACCAATTACTATTTGTCTCCCGATTTGCATGTCGCATATTTGGTGCTGGCCTCACAAGATCAGTTTTATTTCCCCATTTTTCGCAACAGGTCCACAGCAGCCGTGAAAGAAAAGGACCAGAGAGGCTGTAACAGGAATCCCAATTATTCTTCATCCTGCTTGGGTTATACTTCACCAGAGGCTCTTCTGGACCTCTTCACAGGAACCATTTACATAAAAACGTTCCAGTCTCCCCAGTGAAGACTTAAGCAGCTTTGAACATGCAGTCATGGTCTTCAGTGTGCTCACAGGTGAGCCAGCCTTCAGAAAGTAAGGTGTGTGCACAGTGCCACTCGCACCCCCCAAAGCAACAGCTCTGAGATGAGGTGGGAGTCCCCACTTATGGAAACCATGCAAGTTGTCTAACATTGGTGCTAAGTCAGAAGCTCCAGGTTATTTTCCCTGGCCTACATTTGTGGAAAGGTGAAGAGCTTCAGTAGGTCCTTCTGGCATCTCTGTGTAGGTGCCTTGGTTCCGTAGCTGATCTTAAGTAGCACTAAATGTTGCATTTAGGGATGATAGCCCCTGTGAATAGTCTGTCATTGTCAACATCACTGCCAGGGAAAGCAAAAGGGAGACCACCTCAGGTACCTGCTGAGGTTTTGCAACGATGCATGATGCCGGGGAGGGCAGCATCCCCCCCAGTCTACCTCCTGACCACACAGAGCCTGGATTTTTGATTCATTGACCACAGGTTGGTGCAGAAATGCAAAGCCTGAGACAAGGAGGGAGCAAGGAAAAAACATGTTCAGTGTGCAACTCACATGTCAACTGCAACATGTACTGCTGAGCAAAGTTGAGCTTGCAGTCCCAGAGCATGAATATGGGCCATGGCCCTTCATTGGACAGCATTATTATTAGGCTGCTATCTAGAGGAATTTTTCTGCCAGCAGTGTATCTCTTCTTTTGCAAATTATCTCATATCCCATGAAGAAAAGTGGCCCATGTTGATGTTTTGGTTTAATTTCATTACCTTGCTGTTGGGATCTTGAATGAGTGTTTTCAAAGGCAGTTTAGCAGGAGGCACCAAGAAAGGTGACTGTAAACATGAATTTGTGTAGATCCCATTTTAGGTGGGGAAATAACTTCTACCTCCTAGGTTTTTGCCCAAAACCAACAACAACAAAAAAGAAAACAAAAGAAAACGATCATCCAACTGACATGTATATTGAAAATTTAAGATGTTCTTCTAAATTTTGGTGGAGATCTGAAAGTTGATCTGATTCTGCCTCTCGCCTTTTTTATTTGTAGTAAAAGTTCTTTCCTTATCCCCAGTTACCAGCTTTATCAAAAGGAGACAGTTTTGCTCATGATGGGAAGAAGAGTCTTTTTAAACATAATATAGGAGAGATAAACTTAAATCCTGTCCTATGCTGAAGCAATTCAACATCCTTTGGGGCATTACTGATGAATATTTCAGTATGTTTAATAAGGCACAAATAGATTTTATTTTTCTTCCCCGAATCAACTAGATATGTGAGCCAGAGGTTTTAGTCAGTGGAAGGGTGGCTTTGACTGTAAAGATCTTTGAATTCTCCTTTAGTGTTCACTTCAACAGCTGTTATCTGGGATCTCACCAAAGGCTGCTATGGACTAACAGCTGTTTCAGGGTTTCCGATATTTATAGTATTTGTAGTCTGACAACTCAGGGGTGTCCAGGATGATCTTTTCCATCAGTGCTGATGAATGAGCACTGAGGCAGTCCTCCCACAGAAAAGCTCACCACCCAAGCAAACACTGTTCCTCATGGACATAATGGGTAAACACCCATGGGTGCCCAAAGCATTTCTGTAGCATTGGAATGCTTCTCCTTTAAGCAGCCTTACAGAATTTCCTGCTTTTCATTTTGCAGATGGATTATCTGCTATCGAGTGAATTCTCACTGGCCAACTTCACATGCACATTAAACCATAAAGAAGGAAACAGATGAGCAGCTGCAGGTTAGCATGCTCAACTCATTATACCTGGTAGTACAAGCAATTTGTCACCAGCTGAGTCATCACAAGTGCCCTGTTCAGGGAATCCACTAATCCAACACAATTCTTTGAACAAAGCATTAGAGATAATAAAGTTCAGGAGAATCTTACTTGTACAAATAGAATTTTCAGGTATTTCTGAGGTGCTTATTTTTGAACGGTCTATGCATGCTTCCCAGATTAAAAGCCCACTGCATAAAAACCTACTGGAAGCTGTGGAGAATGTAGTGGCAGGTGGTTATCTTTGTCTCTGGATGAGGTATATTCTCTGAAACAACAAAGTACAGAGCCTAGGAGCTGCAACTGTTGATGACTGTATTAACTTTGAAGTCTCTCTCAGTCTCTGAGACCTCAGAAGACACTGCACTGACTTTCCTAACAAATAATTTTACAATGATACTAAGGCTGAGTATTGTTTTCAGTAACCTCCAGCAGCTAATTATGACTGTGAGACTGTGGAGCTGCTCACAACCTGGATTTTTCTTTTGTAATGAATTCCATTCAAATATTTTTAAAAATATGATCAGCCCTTTTTGTACCATGAGTTTTGTCAAAAGATGCAATGAAACAGATACATCCTGTAAAGTGGCTCAGTCTCATAGCACTGGCATTTCCCCCAAAAATACACAGATGTTAACTTTCTGACATGCTGTTGTTTGCAAGATTAACACAGCACTGGAACTACTAAGAAGGTTCAGAAAAAATTGTCATCTTTGTGCCAGAAATGGCACAGCTATAGTTTTTTATTTACTTGCCCACCTAGATGATGGTGTTGATGTAGTGTCAGCTGCTGCATCCGCACAGAACAAAGACCTTAATATTTATAGAAAAAAAAATAAAAATCTTACTTTGGAGACTTTGTAAAGCATTTAGCCTCACTGATATTATGTAACACTGAATTCCCTGGGTTAATTATGGGTTGTGTAAAACAGCATCACTTTTCATCAGTTTTGATAATGAAATGTATTCATGCCTTCCTGAATGCTTTCTCAGTATCTGTCAGCCTTGACATTTATGTAGAGGTATGGGAAAACAGGGCACTGGTACCCATAATCATCAGGAGGAACAAAAAACGTCAAACAGTATAAGTCTGTCTCACAATTTCAGACATTTGCTGGAAAAAACCAGCATCTGGTTCGATGTATCTGTAGGCACAGGCTGTCTGCGAGGGCTTTTTGCTCTTTAAACAGGCCTCAGCTGACAGGTTGCTTTCTGGAAGAGGCACTGTAATCTATGTATTTATGTACCTTCTTTCAGAGGTGGAGTTTTAAATTAGGACAGGAGTTGGGAACTAAAACAATTGGGCTCGCAGAAAGGGGAGCCACCAGGATTTTTGGCATGCAGTCTCTGTGCAACCAGGCCTCAAACATATTTTAAAAAATTGAATAAAATAAGCCTTGTTGTTTTCAAAGCCGATTAAACTGAGATGACATCTCATCCTCCAGACAGAAGCATACTGCTTGATCCAACTGCTTGATCTTGTATTTGAAGAGATGTATGACATTCAGTGAGAGTTAGAAACATCTTTATCCGTCCTTTGGAGTTACTCCAGTGTTTACTGATTGCCTGCCTTTAGAAATGGGCAATCCGTCCCTGGGAGCTGACAGAGGGAAAGTACTTGATTTATGGCAGTAGAGATTCTGCCCTGACCAGCCTGCAGCACCCGACAGTCCCCAGTCTCTGGCAATCCCACAAGCAGTTTCCCTGAAAACGGCAAGTTCAATAAGCCAAATAGCTTATTTGGGCCCTGGATCCTATGTCTGTGAGAGCCCCATTCAGAACACAGGCAGAAGTACTGGACTAGTTGCACCTTGTTGCTCCGTGTCTTCTCCAGCACTCCAATAAAGTTCACTCTTCAATTCTGCCACCTCACTTGGGTCCTGCTGCTAACCCATCTCCTGGCCCGGCCCACTCTTTGTCCTAAGCCCAGGGCAAGTTGAGACCTCAGCATCCCTTGCTCAGGCTTGTTCAGACCCCAATGCCTGCCTCCTGCAGCATTCCACATGCTGAGATTTAGGAGCAAAATTGCTTTGGGAAAGATTCAATATTCCCACATTCCTCATCTGAAGGTAAGGAAGGTTGTACCTCAGTGTCAGGGGCCACAGCTGGTGACAACCAGACAGTCTTCAGCATGCCTTTGTGCAGGTGCACACATTGAGGATACGTGTGCCCGAAGAGGTGAGAGAGGCTCTGAAAAAAAATTAGTTTTCACCTGGGGTAGATAGAGAGACCTGCCATGGATTTTATAACTTCTGTTCCTTAAAGCAAGAAGATGGATTAAAGGAACAAATATTCATCATAACTCAAATACTGTTAAAATATCTGATAATTGCTATGAGGGTACAGAGTTCAGAACTTTGCTAGCCCCATGACACTTCATGCTTTCCTGTCTGCATCTCTCTCAGCTCCTCTTTCCCAGACATGGAGGAGATAACAGAAAGTGTTAGCACTAGATGACCACAGTGTTACAGTGCCAAGGATTTTGCTTAAGTATCCTGCAGGAAACAGAAGAAAACTTTTCAGATTTACCTGAGTAGTCTCTATAACTTACCCTGTGAAGCAGGAGACACAGAAGATTCTGTGTCAAGATCCATCTTCCGTTTTATGCCTTCATTCTGTCACAGTCCTTCTTTCTGAGGTGCTGCCACATTTGCAGCAGGCTCCACTTCGCCGTAAGTGCATTGCAAGGAAGCTCATCATCTGGCATTGCTCTCATGATACTCATGTTGCATTGACCTATGCTCTTGTTGGCCACCACACTGTGTTGTTGGCTCTAAAAGGCTTTTCCCCTGTCGACACCTATATATGCTGGAAGCGTTTCCTATGTCAGGGACTTGCTCTCTGTACCCTGAGCTTAAAAGTGGTCAAAGGAACAGGCAGAGGCACACTCAGCCCCCTTGATATGTGCATTTTCTGTGCATGCTGCTTGTGGTGTGCTGTGGTAGACTTCTGAATCACTTGGGAAGTGAAGCACTAAGTGAAACTCAGACAAACCAGGCTAACCCTTTGGAGACCGGATAAAAAAGAACCTGCAGAACACCATCCTGCCCAGGCTCCCCTACCTCTATAACAGTGCTCAACCAGCAGTGTGGACATAATTTTAACATCCTCCTTTTGTCTCTAGGTGACTCCTTCTATATGTATTTCATATGACTATTGCTTTTTAGATAGTTATCTTCCATTTCCAAACTTCTGCAGCTAAGTAACCATCTGGAGATTGATTTGTTCTGCATACAGCACATCAGCTGGCCCCATAACATGTGATTCAAATGCTTTCCAGACTAGTAAAACATTTCTAACCTTTAGCCATATAGTCTGAGACTTTTTAATTCATTGTTTGAATCCTGAAAACAGAAGTGAAAATTTCTGCAATCCAGAACAGGTGAGACTGTAGATTTTTTCACGATCTCAAAATCTTTCTTAGTCATCTGGATGAATTAGAACAGGTAAACAGGTAGCAGGGTATAAAAGAAACCCTTCATGCTCTGTAAAGCCAGCCTTGCAGTGCAGCAGGGCTCTGCACAAGGGTGCTAGCTCATCACACAATGTGCCTGCAAAGCTGCACTGTGCAGTCTGCTCTGGACGTGGAAAGAAGGACACAGTGAGCATTCCTCAAGGCTCACCGTGGCTGAAGGATTATCATCCATCACCATCAGACCATTTCTTCTTTCCCAACGAAAGGAAGCAGACCAGCAGACAGGATACCAAAACCCAGCATGCCTCTGAATCAAGAGATCGTGTTTCTGCAATTCTCTTGCTTTGTGCTCGGGCACCTGATACCTGGTGATTGCTTTATTTCTTTGTATATCCTCGCTTGATCATCCTGTGTCATTCTAGAGCAAAGGGCATAGAGGAACTGGCATCAGTTGTGCCTAGAAATAGATGCTAGTAAAGGTTACTGAAGAAATGCAGAAAGGGTGCAAGAAACTTCTCATTGGGCTTTCTGAGAGGTGTAGGATGATGGAGATGGTCCCAGTCTTGTCCAAAGCCTTCTGTTCTGTTTCTCAAGCAGCTTATTCCTTGAAGTTTTTTCTTGTGTGTGCTTAGGCAAAAATGTGATGGTAAGTAGCTGAGCTCACATTAGGCCCCAGACTTCTGGGGCCTGTGGCACGCCTGCTGTTCCCTAAAAGTAAGAAAATGGTGTAATTTCCATCAGCCAGTAAAAACACAAGTGTGGAAGCCCCAGTCCTAGCCAAACAAATGATTTATCCTCAAACCCAGTCATCAAAATCTGCTGTTGTTTTTGTCCATTTTCATAAAGTATCTTCATCTACTTGTGATCCCACAGTGCTCCTCATTGCTCTCTCTGTCTTCATACAGAGTGTCAGGAGGAAGAAATGACAGAGAAAGGATGATAAGCCAAAGCAACATTCTCAGCAGTATACAGTATGAAAAGCCTTTCTGCTTCAGTTTATTCCAGAAACAGGATCTATTGAAAGCCTCTGTCCCTGCAGGACAGTTATGGCCATTGCTAGTAACAGGCCACAGGTTATGTACTGAATTTGCAAAGGCTCAGGACTGAACCTTGCCAGGATTACTTTGCCTGGACTGTACTCATCTCCCGATGCTTTGTTTAAATTTGGTTCAATGGTAGGAACATTTTTTTCCTTCTGACCAGGTGAACATGGCTTTGTTTTACTTTGATTAGCACTGCATGGATAGTTTTGTACAGATAACAGTAATGAGTAGCTCTTCTGTGCACCATGAGGTGTTCATGACTGCAACTTAATAAGCTAAAATTAATAGAGTTCATCATAGGCCTGGTTTGACAGCAAAGGCCTTGAGAAGTGGAGGCACAGGATGCACTGCAGAGGAGTATAGGCATGAGGTGGTAAGAGATGGGGCACAGACTTGACTCTGGAGACCTCACAGATACAAGCTCACCTTTGCTCAGTTAAGAAAATGCAGCTATGAAGCTGGACAGGAATGGTTTTAAGGGTAGCAAAAATTACAAAGAAATACATGTATATAATCAACATATATAGTAGATTCGGATGTGAAATGGAGTTTCAATTCAATGAAGAAAAAACAAGGTGTAAAAGCATGTTAACAATCCTAAAACTGCCTCCCAGAACTTTCTAGAGTGAGGAAGAAGAAACCATCACCATCAACCAGACATTCCTCCTAGTGAAGCACTCCAGATGCTGATGATTGCCTGTAACATCACCCCCAGTAGGCAACCACCAACCTTAGGACCCAGATGAGCAAGCGGAAGGGGAGCATAACACCAGGAATACAAGTAGAAACTAAGACTTGTGTATCTATTTTAAATATTATTGTTACTATTATTATTATAATTATTATTATTACTACTACTATGAACCTTTTTCTTCATAGGAGTATTATTTATTTTTCTGTAATGATTAGGCCTGGACTGATAATGATTTTTATTTTTTTATTATAGTGCTAAAATTTCACTTAGAATAAATCTTGTCTTTATATAGAAGGTGCATTTCCTCTTGTTCAGAAACAATATTTTGAGCATAACACTGTAAGAAGATTCCAGAATAACTCACAGGCTCACAATACCCAAATCACTTTATGAGCTAAATTCACCATCAAAATCTGAAAAATGCATCTGTCCAGGAGAGGTCTAAAGAGCCTCTTGGTCTCCACTGAAACAGTAAATGGTGTTTTGGGTAAAAAATTTTTTTTTTTTTTCAGTTTCACCATTTCAAACTGCTCCTGCTCCCTTGGATGCTCTCTCTCTGAGTCAAAACGGATTCTCTTCACCTTCTGTATTGTGCTTTAGCCAAGAAGGAAGCCAAAACAAATACCTTATGAGTTAGGCTACATTATTTTTAGCCACAGATCAATATTCAAATAAATAAACAGCAACTCCCAAACTCCTAATCTCCTTGTAGTTCCTCAGTAAAGCTTTCCATGTTAATGTCTTCCATTTCTAATGGATCTGTAATATTTTACAGGTGCATTATGCTTGTAATAAATTCAGAAGAGATGTATTGCCTTCAAACATGTGCTCTCAGCTCCAACTCCTGGAAAACAAACATCAAAATAAACCAAGGACAGGAGACACCATATCAGGAAGACCTGTGCTTTTCAACACCACACAGAGGTGAGCAAACCACGCAAAGGACTCCTCTAGTTTTATGCTGAGCTTCCTGGGCAGAATTACAGTGTAACCTGTAGTTACAAAGTAACCTGTAATTACAGATGTTTTCACATCCTGGACATCCTGGACCTGTGGTGTACCATAAGCCCAGTGACCATTCCTGAGTCTGGGATTTCAGTTTCCCTCTTCCTCAGGCACACCTACAGAATATTTTTCTTTTGACTTCTATGTGTCTCTGCACCAAGTTCAACTCCCTGCTCCTCACAGGACTAAGAGCATTGTCCAGATGCTCCTTTAACTCTGACAGGTTTGGTGCCATGACCACTGCACTGGGGAGCCTTATCTTAATACCTGTAGTAGGCGAGGGTTGCTTAAATGGCTGTAACCCCTGGGCAGACACAGCAATATCTGGTTCAGTGCCCAGTCCCCTCTGTGAGTTGCTCTGTAAAAGTGGGCTATATAAAGTGTGTGTGTGTTTTCCTGTACCTGCAACATGAAAATAAAGAAAACCATGTAATTCCTGGGTATAGTAATGATTTGCTGGTAGGAAAAGCCTGGTGAGAGCTTCAGACAAAGAACCTAGCCACTTAAAATACTAATTCACCTCTCTTCCAAGTACCTAAGTTCAAGTTTCAGATGCTCTGGCTTAGCAACCAGAGAAACAAAATGTGTGTCTCCAAGTGCTCAACTAACGCCTGATCCAGAGCATGCTGGAGTCAGTGGGATTCTCCCTGTGCGCTTCAGTATGCTTTGGATCTGACCCTGAGCATGCACACTGTTTTTTATGACAATGGGTACAAGACAGGTACAAAGGACCATGTAGCAGCATTTCCATGCATAGCCACAGTAATGGTGGGTGAAAACTGGACATATAGTTGTTTATTCCATCCATATGAAAACTGGCTCCAACATGAAGTGTTTGGGCCGTGGACTTGAACATCCAGAACTCTGGACCCATATTATGAGTGGCTTTGGTTTTCTCTTTGGATGACCCAAGATATCATTTGGAGATGTTCAGATATGGTACCTGAATATTCTCTAGTTTGAATATACTGAATATATGTTTGTTTCCTTGCTAAATGAAAAAGGAATTCTTGATTTGCTGTATCTTCCCTGTTTTTGTCAGGATGCTGAGATACTGTCTTATGGCAATCTGCTGATTAAAAGATGCGTGGAAACCCTCCTTCCTTAAACAGAAGTTGCCATAAAGGCAGCTTAGTACATTTCTTTCCTGTGAATTTAATTTTAGTCAGGTCCTTCTGCCTCACCCAACAGGAACTACCCCCTCAAGCCCATAGGCCTCGGTCCTCTGTGTTTTACCAGGTCTGATTGCTTAATCCTACTTACCCCCATTGCAACTGGCTCCGACCCCAGTCCTGGAGCATGACATCTGAGAAACGCTTAGACGAAAGCTCTCCCTCTGCCAGTAGGGTTTGGCCATCAACCTTTTGTTTATGTATTTGCTGTGCAATAAGAGGCACTCCAGATATTTCCTTGCTAAACAAAGGCAGACGTTTAAAGTGAGCAATATGTTTCATGACTCTGGGCATCGTCACTCCACAGACCGATCGACTCTTTTCTCTGCAGAGATTAATGCTGGGATTTTAAACATCACAAATGCTTTATAGACAATCCATTAACATCAGCATCTCCTAAATGGCTAGCCATACCATTCTTTGTAAAATAGGGATCCCTTCCTAATGCTACAGTTACGGATCCCTTGTTTTCCCAAGCATATAATCATATGTATTATCAGCAGTGGAGCATTTTACACTGCTACAGAATTTTACTATATAGTGAGCTCTGTGTGTGTGAGTGATATTCAAAAAATATATGAATATTGCAATTCCTCTCACAGCAATGTGTGAGCTGGTCTGGTTAGACATGGAATGCAGACAGAAATCTGCCTCACCTCTCAAGCTAATTTTAGTCTCTCCCTCTCTCTCTCGAGCTGTGTGTGCATAAAATCCCTTGCAGTCTGACAGTGTTCCAGTAACCTGTGCCACGCGCAGAGCGGGATGTACTTACTAACCATCTGCTTGCATGGCATGGGTTAACTGAGCCTGTGGGATTGTGCTTACCTAAACAAAATCACTGCAGTGAGGGGAAAAACAATGAATGGGTGGAGATGATCAGCCCATGCATTCCAGCTAGTGCAGTCCAGGCAGCAATGACAGCCTGAAGGTTGCAGCAGCAGCGGGATCTGCATTCCAAGTGCACAGATCTTAAAGTCTGGAGTGATTTTACGTGGAGCTGCTCTTTATTTGCTGAGCCATGGCCAGTAACCAGGCCAGCCTGCAGGATGATCAGAGCAGGCACTGCAAGTTCTTATCCTATATGTTCTACCAGGCTGTGAGAGATCACAAGCCTGTGTGGATGCTGGAAGACATGAGAACTATGGAGTATTTTTACTGGGAGGAAAATGCCAGCCTAAGAACCTACTCACCTTCGGAAGCCCTTCTCTATGCAGTGGTGCATAATCACCTGCCTTATGCTCAGTATCTGCTGTCTCATTTTCCAGAGGAAGCTCTCAAGGTGCCTGGGGAACACTTCTGCTATTGCCCATCCTCTGCTCCTCACTTGGCCATGGCAGTCACATATGACAGGAGAGATATCTTGGGGCTGATCATCAAAATTGCACACAAGCTCCCCAGCTTGAACTCCTACATCAATAGGACTGGCTGCTTTCATCTGGAAGATGGGAAAACCCCCCTGCATCTTGCCTGCGAACTGCTGAGATCAGAGACAGTCCTCATCCTCCTCGGGAACGGAGCTTCTCCCAGAATAGAGGACAGTAAAGGGCTTACCCCACTGGACGTCATCCTGGAGCAGATGTGGGACTCCAAAGTCAATGTGGCATCAAAGAAACTCTGCCTCGACTACCTCTTGCTCTTCATGCCCAACCCCCAGTTTAAGATGCGGAAAGTTCTACAGGAGCATCCGGACCACTGGACAGCTTTGCTGGGGGAAGATAAATTCAACAGCCTGGTGGGGAACACACCTGCTTCTTTATATCTGCAAGCTATGCAAACTATTCTCCAGACTCTTCCCCCTTCCCACTTCCCTAAAAGCATCCAGGAACTACCTATACCTCAGGCACTAAAGCCATTACCATCCTATGGCAAAAAGCTACCGACAAAAAATGTGGTAAATGGTTTTCCTTGACTTTACATTTGCTAGGTCTTTGATTTTCAAAGGCAACGTAGGGGAGCTGGTCATCCACCACCCTCTGCATTTTAGTGTGATTTTAGTACTTAACCAATTAGGATATGCTGGAAAATCCAGTATTTTGTGACAAGATTTTAAATGTCTTTTCTAATTGATTGCAGGCACGGCACTTTTAAAGGCAAAAGCCTTCCTTGTTTTCTGTTTTGTTGTGCATGTGAAGGGTTAACTGTAGTCGAGACTGTGTTACGTTTGGTTTCTTAGCTGTCAGCTGGTATCAGTGTATCTGAATTCCCAATATGATAACTGTATCCTGTGTAATGTACCTGGGTAAAAAGGAAATATGTGCCCAGTGGGATTTTCAAATGGTGTAACTATGGGACTGTGTTCTGCTAGAGCTGGAAGAAATACCATCCCATGCCAACAGGGTTCAAATATCGGGTTTCCTTTCTAGTAATGTTCTAGCATTAACCAGTAATAACCAAAAAGTCCATGGCTGATGCTGCAGGGACATACAGGCAGTCCTGCAGGGTATCTGATTTTACTGAGTTACTTTACAACAGGTCGTACCGTAGAGGGCATGACTTAAGCAGGGGGCAGTGAGTGTATATTCCTGATGGGGAGGGACAGCAGGGATAAGCAGAACAGCATCTTGTCTCACCTGGGAATGAGGGGGTTAAAGGCAATCCCAGCCCTGATGCCTCTACAGACTTGTGCAATGGTGAAGAAACCATTTTTCCTGCTGTCCAGTAACCAAAAGGAAATTGGATCAGGGCCAGTGGAAGCCCTGTCCTTTGTAAGTGACATTATTTCTCCTTGACTTATGTTTTAGGGCTGAATGTTTCTCCACAAGAAATGCTGCTCATTAACATGATTTCCCAGTGGGTTTCAGAGCCACCGGCATTTGATAGTGATCCCGAGTTGGGGTGTGATGTTCTGCTGTTAAAATTTGTCACTTGTCATTTAAGAGCATTTTTACCACCCAGGTCCAGACAGAGGCCCTGATCCTGGAAAAAACCAGAAGTTCCCATTGACTCCCCTGGGCACTGCAGGCAGGGTGTGTTTGCAGAAGGCAGGGCTGGGGCTGCTCTGCTTTCTGGGGAACTGTGCGTCTCACTGCCCAGGTACTTCATCGAAGTGATTCTTACTGTAATGCCACTGATATAGCAGTTATAGCAACGCTGACGTACAGTGGCAGGGTTATATAGCAACTAAGATAACACAATTTACATTACAGGCCATTCTCACCTAAAATCAAAACCCTTTCTAGCAAAGGTCTGGCAAAGAAAGGATGTGTGTTCACATCTCAATTGCTCCGTGCAGAAATGGCTCATGTTTCGTCTGGCTAATTCCCTGTCTGCGCTAAGGCGTCTGTGCTGAAGCTGCACCCTTTCTTCCATCAGCACAGGGAGCACTTCCCTTTGGTTATTCTAGGCGTGGGGTACCTCCCATGTGCCGGATGCCAGCTGTGGCCAGATGGAGATTTCCTGCAGGGCTGTGCAACGTGCTGGGCACAGACAACTGGAACTTCCTTTTGGAGACACTGGGATGCTCCTTCCAGACATCCCTTCCCATGTGCCATGGAAGTATCTCAGTGCCAGTGCTGCCTGTGCTGTGCTAGGTGAAGATGCAGGCTCACTTATGAGATGGAGAAAATGTCAGCCCAGCACTAATAGTGGCAAGCAGGCTACAAAGGGTTAACCCGTCTCCTGAAATCCCACATCCCTGGTGCCAGTGCCCTTCCACCCCTACCCTTGGGGAGTTGCATGTCTTTCCCCATCTGTGTCTATTCCTCCTTGTTGGATGGGGGAGGGTGTGGACAGTGGCAGAGAAATTCAGGGTCAATACTGAGCAACGGTTTTGTGGAGAGGCTGCTGTCTGCAGCCTCTGAAGCAGGCAGAGGCTGTCACAGCTTGGGAAGCAAAGCAAAGCCCAAGGCAGATTTGCATTGTATGTGGTGGCTGAGCTGCTTCTGCCAAGCCCTGCAGGCTCCCCAGCCCTGGCAGCCCCCAGAAACCCAGAGATGGAGGCCGAGGACAAAGAAGGCACTCGCTGCCCAAGGCTGACAAGACCAACTACACAGAGCATGGCCCTTGTGGCACACCTGGAGCCTGGAGAGGCAGGACTGGGTTTGTCCCCAGCAGCAATGCGGTATCTCATCTGGATGTTGGTGGGTGAGAGGCGGAGGAGGCTGGTGATAGATATTATTAGAATAGTAATTAGACCCTGGGAGCAGAGATCCCAAGGAAAGAGAGAAGAGAAATCATCAACTCTGACTGCACTGACTCAAAACCATGAGAGTTTCAGTGCTATAAAGACTTTCATAAGAGACAGGAGGGAGGGGGAGGCTGTTTGACTTACAAATCAACTTACAGGTTTTCTTGGCATTAATGAGGTAACACTTTCTAATAAGGCAGGGGGCTGTACCCAGGCAGACAGAGCAACCCGCTGGGAGCAAGTGGGTCTAAAATGGTGGAGGGAACTTTTGTTGACTGTAATAGCTGTGGACCACTGCAAAGGTCAGAGTTCAGGCACTTCAGGCTTTATGGGTGGATTTGTAGCAGGCAGCAGGATGATTGGCGTGCATGCATTTGTCCATGTGGGCCCACTGTTGAATGGGGGGGGAGC
>VWZY01005813.1:1133446-1145145 GCA_013399075.1 Chloroceryle aenea
ACAGGCAGCCTCACCTCCAGCCCCAGAAAGATGATGGAACAGCTCATTTTGGGGGTCATCTCTAAGCACATGGAGGAAAAGAAAGCTATCAGGAGTAGTCAGCATGGATTCACTACAGGGAAATGATGCTTAACTAATCTGATAGCTTTCTATGATGGTGTGACCAGCTGGGTAGATGCAGGGAAAGCAGTGGACATTTTCTAACTTGACTTCAGTAAGGCTTTTGACAACATCTCCTGTAACATCCTCGTGGGTAAGCTCAGGAAGTGTGGGTTATACGAGTGGGTGGTGAGGTGGGTTGAGAACTGGCTGAACAACAGACCTTAGATGGTTGTCATCAGTGATGTAAAGTCTGGTTGGAGGCCTGCAGCTAGCGAAGGTCCCCAATGGCCAGTGCTGGATCTGGTCTTGTTCAACCTATTCATCAACAGCCTGGATGAAGAGACAGAGTGTACCCTCATCAAGTTTGCTGATGATACACAAGTGTGAGTGGCTGACACACCAGAACACTGTGCTGCCATTCAGTAAGACCTGGACAGGCTGGAGAATAGGACAGAGAAGAACCTAATGAAGTTCCACAAGGGAAAGTGTAGAGTCCTGTAGCTGGGGAGGAATAACACCATGCACCAGTACAGGTTAGGGGCTCATCTGCTGGAAAGCAGCTCCACAGAGGAGGACCTGGGTGGAAATTAACCATGAACCAGCAATGTGCCCTTGTGGCCAAGAAGGCCAATGGTATCCTGGGGTGCATTAAGAAGAGTGACCAGCAGGTCAAGGTTGGTTCTCCTCCCCCTCTACTCTGCCCTAGTGACACCACATGTGGAGTACTGTGTCCAGCTCTGGGCTCCCCAGTTCAAGAGAGACAAGAAGCTACTACAGAGAGTCCAGTGGAGGGCTAGGAGGATGAATAAGGGACTGGAACATCTCTCTTATGAGGAGAGGCTGAGAGACCTGGGGCTGTTTAGCCTAGAGAAGAAAAGGCTGAGATGGGATTTATCAATGTTTATAAATATCTGAAGGGTAGGTGCCAAGAAGATGGGGCCCGTTTCTTTACAGTGGTGCCCAGTGATGGGACAAGGGGCTANGACAGAGTGTACCCTCATCAAGTTTGCTGATGATACACAAGTGTGAGTGGCTGACACACCAGAACACTGTGCTGCCATTCAGTAAGACCTGGACAGGCTGGAGAATAGGACAGAGAAGAACCTAATGAAGTTCCACAAGGGAAAGTGTAGAGTCCTGTAGCTGGGGAGGAATAACACCATGCACCAGTACAGGTTAGGGGCTCATCTGCTGGAAAGCAGCTCCACAGAGGAGGACCTGGGTGGAAATTAACCATGAACCAGCAATGTGCCCTTGTGGCCAAGAAGGCCAATGGTATCCTGGGGTGCATTAAGAAGAGTGACCAGCAGGTCAAGGTTGGTTCTCCTCCCCCTCTACTCTGCCCTAGTGACACCACATGTGGAGTACTGTGTCCAGCTCTGGGCTCCCCAGTTCAAGAGAGACAAGAAGCTACTACAGAGAGTCCAGTGGAGGGCTAGGAGGATGAATAAGGGACTGGAACATCTCTCTTATGAGGAGAGGCTGAGAGACCTGGGGCTGTTTAGCCTAGAGAAGAAAAGGCTGAGATGGGATTTATCAATGTTTATAAATATCTGAAGGGTAGGTGCCAAGAAGATGGGGCCCGTTTCTTTACAGTGGTGCCCAGTGATGGGACAAGGGGCTATGGTCACAAAGTGGAACACAGGAAGATCCACCTCAACATGAGGAAAAAATTCTTTACTGTGAGGTTGACAGAGTCCTGGAACAGGCTGCCTGGAGGGGCTGTGGAATCTCCTTCTCTGGAGACTCAAAATCCACCTGGCTACATTCCTGTGCAACTTGCCCTAGGTGAACCTTCTTTGGCAGAGGGTTGGACTAGATAATCTCCAGAGGTTTCTTCCAACCCATACCGTTCTGTGACTCTGTGGGAAGCCACTTTAAATCCACTGGCCCAGGCAGAGGGTAAGAGATGGGTTCTCAGCAACTGCTCAAAACCCACAAATTCTGGGGTGTATCCATGTCTGGTACCACAGCCTGGAAGAAAGCTGCCATCTCATTTTTGGCCAATATGCTAAAACTCTGGTGTGCTCAGCCCTGTGCTGGAAAGATCATTCCACGTCCCTCCTTTTCCTGACTATTTTAGCAAGAGATCAAGTACCAGCTGGCCCTCAGCTGCTGAGCTACCATTGCACCTCCACGTGTAGTCCCACTGGGCCAGAGTTTAGGGCCATTAGCATTGTGGCAACAACTCTTTCCATCACCTGTAGAGATACAAATGCAGGATGGGGTGTTCTTCTGATGGAATGGAGGAGTCTTCTCCCTAAACCTGGCTTATCTTGTGATGACCTGCCAGTTAGTCTGATATCCCATTTGTCTTCCTGCTCAGTACAGCGTCATTACATCTGTTATGGACAAATCTACCTCAGCCCTGTCTGCGTTGAATTATTTTCTCTGTTCTTTCCAAGCCAAGTCATTAGTAAAAGTAAACTCCAATTATTTTCCATACTTCCTACAACCTGACAGTCCAGAGTCTTGAGAAATTCCTATGCTTGCATGACAAATATGTTAGTGACTTTGTTAATCAAAAAAGGTGCTAGGTGCTGTGTCGTGATGTTTACATTTTTCATATAAACATACTGAATATGTGTAGCCAAGATCTGTATTTCCAAACTTGGTGAAAAAGAATAAAAGGAAGAGAGAAAAGGGAAAGGGTGAAGTCTTTGCTAATCTTTAGATTACAGGTTGGGTCTGCAGGTTTTATCTTTTTAATTTCAACTTTGAGGATCAGCATTGTAAGGTTCTGAGTTTCTTGTGTATGTGTGTGACTTCGGTTCTGAGGAGTATCACTGCAGTGAGCACCACAGGCGTCTGGACACGTGTGTGTGAGCGTAAACGTGTGGGTGCATGGGTGCACATGTATGTCCGTATCTCTGTCTGCCCTCTCCTGGTAAAACTCCTAACTGACAATACTTACCCACGCCGGTACTTGTACAAACCAGTGACCGATGCCTTAAGAAAGCAGCCCTTTCACAAAATAAGTGTCTCTCCCAAGCTCTGTGCTGCTAACAGGTAAGGACGCTTCTTCTCTTGTAAGGAGACAGCAGGTTTGCTCCTGAAATGGGTGTTTTGCTGCTGAACACCAAGCACAAGGGCTTCTGCTCACCAACAGCCACAATCATCCAGCAAAGGGTTTGTGATAGCGCCACGTTTTATTCTCAAATCCTTTTTTTTTTTTTTTTTTAATTTTTTTTTTTTGGTAATAAAATCTGTTAAACGTACATCTCTGTCTTTCTGTTCCTTGGGCTGCCAGCAAAATTCAGCTACCTATGACTTCCTAACCCTATGCTTCTGTCTATTTCTGCAGCACCATTAGCAGGAAGGACAGGCCAGATTCTGACCTCAGTTACACCTCTTTACACCTGAAGTAACACATTTTAAGTCAATTGCATCACTCCTGATCTTTGTTGGTCTAAAGGAAAAGAGGAACAGTTTGTTCACTTACATTCTTCAAGGCTCTGACTTGAAGTCTGAAGACTCTGACTTCAGCATACAAATAAATGTGACGCTTAATCCCTGAAAACATTTTTACTATTTTTTTGTACTTTGCATGTATGTAGATATATATTTTCCATCTCTCTAACAACGACGGGCATTTCCCTGTTCTCAGTTCCCTTGGCTTTTTTGGAATCAGCATGATAGTAACAGATGCTGTTGTTCAGTTTAAGACTGAATGTTGCCATGCCCAAGTAAGAATGAATGTTCATTGTGTGAGATGATTTTCTTATAAAGCCATACTTTTGTAATTTGGGTTTCCCTTTTTTAAAGGAAAAAAAAAATCCATATAATTGTGTTTCTACATTACTCGCTGCATGATTAAAGATAAAAAGATTGTAATGTACTGGGAATAAAATGTATATACAGATCCTCATATAATGAAGTTTATTACCTGTGAAAATAATTTAATGAGATTGTATTACTATAATAAACTTGCAGGATAAATCTGATGTGTCTTTTATTAGCCAGCTGGTCAAAACCACCCACCAGTATCTATCGCTTTTGCTTTGGCTCATCTTGGTGTTTGATGATTTCATTCTGATTGCTGAGCCATTAGCTCCAAAAATGCGATCTCAGGAAGATAATATTCTCCTTTGTAGGCTTGCAGTATCTGGCTGTGTTGTCAGAGGATGACCCCAAGTGATGAGGTGAACCCACATTTCACAGATCTGCTGCAAGGTGGCGATGAATCAGAAGGAAGAGATCAACAGGGGTGAATAGTAATTGGTTTTGGAGATTTTAATCTTTTAGGTTTGAGTTCAGCTCATGGCAGCTTATGACAAAACTGTTTCCAGTGGATACAACAGTGCCAGCAGCCTCCTTTCCCTGTCTGGTTTGTGTTCTGTCAACAAGTTCATTTCCCTCCTAAGGTTCTTCTCTGTATGGAAAGATGCCCTGGGAAAGCTTCCAGCACCAACTCCAACTTCTCCTGTAGGCTCAGATGCTACCAAAGACCCTCAGACAGATGTTGCACCTCACACCCACTCTGCTCTTTTTGGAGTAACGATCCATTGGATTTTGTACACAAGCACAGACCACACAGATCCTCCACTGCCCTGCCAAAACCAGCTACTCAAAGCATTTCAAGTGATGGGTTTTTGATGATGATGATCACAGGGCTTAGATTCTACCACCAACTGTACCCACAGATCTCCTCAGTATGCACTAGTACATACAAGCTATAACCAAAGGAATTAGTACTTCAGCCTGTGCTTGCATAATAAACTATCGGTTTCTTGGAAGACTGCAGAGAGAGGGACTGTTACACCGATCTCATTTTATGAAGGCAAAGACTATATCCTTTCCTTCTCGGTGGGAGATTTAGCTCTGACCACTTCACCACAAGAATGTAGTCCCCAAAGATGTAAGTTTTCTGGCTTATGTGCTTCTACCTTTCCTGTATTTGAGAATGAGACTCTGATTCAGTTTCTCTCATGCCCTAGCAGTTCTGCTGAGGGTGACCATGAGGGCAACTCCTTTGGGCAGCTGAGGGAGCCCTGGGCTGACTCATCCCAGAGGCAATCTCGTCTAGGTATCGGGTTCTTTACAACTGCAGCTAGTTGTAGCCCACGCGCCAGCAGGCAGCAAGACAGATATTTAAATAGAGAGAAAAATTTAAAGGGTATATTCCCTTGTGTGGGGGGAAGTACCGTCAGAAGCAGATGATGCGTTGACTGAAGTCCTGCCCACACTTCGGTTACTTGAGTGCACGTCCCTGAGTGAGTCATTCTCAATGCAGCTGACAGGTTTGGCATGTCCCACACTATCCCATGTCCGTGTCGCCTGTACGGCAGCAACACCTTCTGGGAACACACGCTGCATTTTGCTGCACCACCACACCCGGCTGATGATATGGATGACTCTGTATGTCCATCTAGATCCAGCTCCCAAGGTGCCCACAGTTGTCTCCAGCACTTCAGAAGCCTCTCTGAAGCCAAGAAGCCAGGTTTCTCTGGGGGTGACTCACAAGGGCTGCTTGAATTTGAAAGTCAATTGTAATTTCCCAGACTGGGTCCCAGTTCCAGCTTTAGTATATTGTGTTTGTATTTTGCTATGGACCTCCTGAGAAGCAGAGGTTTATCAATAGTGGGACAGCCTTCGGTGAATTTCATGAAGAAGAGAGAGAAGATAGCTGTGATCTGCACTCCCACACCATCAGATGGACAGATTCCCGTGAAGAGCTGTGAGGAGGAGGAATGATTATCACAGACTTGTCAGACTCACAAAAGAAAATCTGGGAGAAAAGAAGGGAAGAAAAGGATTGGAAGAAGCAATATGGCAAGATCCCTTCTGGGAAGCAGATCCTAGTGTTAAACAGAAATAGGGAAAATAGTCTGGAGAATCCCAAACTGCAGTACAAGCTACAGGAAGCACAGAAAAATATCCCCTGCTAACTTTTTCCTGGAGGACAGCTTCAGGATCACAGAGGACATCAGTTATCAATCTCAAAACTGAGCCAGTATAATGCCCTCGCTGTTCACATTCTGGCTGACAGCTAGATCAGATGGTTTTTGTCTCACGTGGAGAGATTTTTTCATGAAGTCTTCAAGATGTTATAAGCCAGCGCTGGTGTAAGTGGCTCAGAGGCACAGATCCACCCTGCTGTTGCCTTCTTGCTCCCTACCCCTGCCCTCGACCAAGCAAGCCCGAGCAAAGCTGGGTCATGGTGCTGTCACACCAGTGCTTGTGCCACTTGAGGGGGTGGGGGTTCTGGTAACAGGAATGAGCAACCAGGCAGGTGGTGTTGCTCCTTTCCCAGGTTGCTTTTAGCTTCAGCTGTAGATCTTGTTCTCTGATGCAAAATTAAACAGGGGAGATCTCTGGTAGTGTTGAACCAAGCTCCCCTCTGTCATGCTGTACATTATGTGAACATAAGAAATACCTTAACTGGCTTCTTAGGCAGAGCACACTTGGTATGAAGGCTTCTGAAATGGGAGAAGAAGAGGCTGAGAAATACTAGAAAATGAAACAATCACTAAAGCTGACTGGAAATAGATGTTTCTGTTCCACCAAAAACAACAGTATTGCAAAACACGCTTCAATTCTGATTCACAGTGAAAACTGAAAATATAAAAATTGGTATGGACTCAGTTTTACAAAGAAGAAAACCAAACCAGATCTATCAAAATATTTCTTAAAGAATAGCAAAATATTGATAATGTTGTAATATTTTTGTGTTTATTTCAGATATTTTATCGTATATTGTAGTGTTAAACCACTGTAAAATAATGAAAATAGCATGCATTTAAATTCCTCAATAGTAGCACGATTTAAAAAAACTCAACAGAAGAGGAAGTAAAATTTTTCAAAGCAAGCTATTCTTATAGCTTAAACTTTTTGTTCAGATTTTCTTCTGACAGAAATTTTTTCAAAATAGGAACATAAACCCCACATTGCCAGAGCTACCCATCCCTGGTGATAAGAGAGGCCAGGTAAGGAGAACCTTTGTCTGGCCACTTCAGGGATGTTAGTGGGTACACCCTTTTGACCCAGTGTCCCAAATTTGTATGATTTGTTTTTGAGCCTGTCCATACGGTCACATACATCACAACACCCTATGGCAGCAAGTGACATTCATCTGCCCTGAAGCTCATCTACCACTTTTTTTTTCCCAGTCAGTTTAGTGAGATCCTTCAGGTGTCTTTTGCCACCTATGTGGTGTTGCATACTTGAAAAAGTGCAGTACCACTGGAAACATGGAGTTCTCACTGTTCACTCATTTCCCTAGTCATTGGTTCACTATTGAACAAAACTATGTCCAGCACTGATCACTGGGAGACCCCACTGCTGGCTCTTCTCTCCCATACTTTGCCATGCTGTAACCAGCTTTCAGTCCATGAAATAATTCCTGCAATCCCATGGCAGCTTCATTTCTGTAATAACCTTTGCATGGACCCTTGCCAACAGCTTTCTGAGAATCCAAATACATTATGTTCACTGGATGTCTCCTTTATCCTCTATTCTTTCAGGTTAGAGATGTAATTTAAAAACAATTATTACGAAAATACATTTTGCAGTCAAACCTGTTCTGAGAGGAGGCATCAGAATTATTAAGCACTGTCCATCAGAAAGACCTAAAGATTTTATAAATAATGCAAAGTCTGCTTACAGAAGTATCTCCCCTAGTGTGGAAGTGTTAGAATCATAGAACAGAATCATAGAATCATTAGGGTTGGAAAGGACCTCTAGGATCATCAACTCCAACTGTCATCCTAACATCTATCCACTAGACCACAGCCTCAAGTACTACGTCTACTTGTTTTTTAAACACCTCCAGGGATGATGACTCCACCACCTTCCTGGGCAGCCTGTTCCAGTGCCTAACCACTCCCTCAGTGAAGAATTTCTTCCTAATATCCAATCTAAACCTCCCCTGATGCAACTNTAAAGCTCATCCTGTTGACCTCAGCCCATCACTCCAGCCTGTCCAAATCCCTCTGCAGAGCCTTCCAGCCCTCAAGCAGATCGCCACTCTCACTTAATTTTGTGTCATCTGCAAATTTACTGAGGGCACATTCGATCCCCTCATCCAGATAAAGATATTAAACAAGATTGGTCCCAAAACTGAGACCTGAGGGATAACTCTTGTAACTGGTTGCCATCTGGACTTAGCTCTATTTACCACCACTCTCTGGGCCTGGCCATCCAGCCAGTTTTGAACCCACTGAAGGGTCCGCCTGTCCAGGCCATGAGCAACCAGCTTCTCCAGCAGAATGCTGTGGGAAACAGTGTCAGATGTCTGACTGAAGTCCAGGTAGACAACATCCACCACACTTCCCTCATCCACTAGGTGGGTAACCTGAGTGTAGAAGGAGATCAGGTTGGTTAAACAGGACTTGCCCTTCATGAACCCATGTTGGCTGGGCCTGATCCCCCCGTTGTCCTGCACTTGCTGCGTGATCACCTCCAAGATGAACTGTTCCATAATCTCCCTGAGAACCGAGGTCAGGCTGACAGGCCTGTAGTTCCCCCAGATCCTCCTTCCTACCCTTCTTGTAGATGCGTGTCACACTGGCAAGTCTCCAGCCATCTGAGACTTACCCAGTTGACCAGGATTGCTGATAAATGATGGAAAGAGGCTTTGCAAGTTCCTCCACCTGCACCCTCAGCACCCTTGGGTGCATCCCATCCAGCCCCATAGATTTATGGGTGTCCAGTTGGCTGAGCAGGTCTTTCACTACTATTTCCTGGATTGTGAGGGGATTATTCTGATCTCCATCCCTATCTTTCTCACTTACCAGCTGAGTCAGGAAGTGTTGCCNCACACTGGCAAGTCTCCAGCCATCTGAGACTTACCCAGTTGACCAGGATTGCTGATAAATGATGGAAAGAGGCTTTGCAAGTTCCTCCACCTGCACCCTCAGCACCCTTGGGTGCATCCCATCCAGCCCCATAGATTTATGGGTGTCCAGTTGGCTGAGCAGGTCTTTCACTACTATTTCCTGGATTGTGAGGGGATTATTCTGATCTCCATCCCTATCTTTCTCACTTACCAGCTGAGTCAGGAAGTGTTGCCGCGTGTAGGATGGAAGTTGTCAGAGCAGCTCAATACCTCACCATGGTACTTCCCCGTGCAGTTGTCCTTTCCACTGAAGACCTCAAAAGCTAGGTTTTAGGCTTGTAAAATATAGACCTGGAATCCTTATTCTATATACATCTGTCGCTGGTACTGTGGCAAATACAGGTTGAACTGCCTTTTAAACTTCTGTCTCTCTTTACTGACTTCATCCCACAACTTTCTGGAGAACATAATTATATCATGTGTTCACAACACCCAACATAATTAGGCCCAGTTAATGAAACAAGTACTTATAAGGTCTCTAACAATGAAGTAATACCTGTCCCTGTGGAGCAATTCCTATCACAGTGTAAAGCACATTGTCTTGAGATTGCAGGGGAAATCTAAAGGAAACTTTAAAAAAGTCTCTTCTGATTTTGAGGTTTTGGCTGAAGCTGATAATGAGCAAATACAGAACAAAAATCTCTGCTCTTCTGTCTGGAAGGTGTTAGGCAGTGACACAATCAGCAGTCTCTTTTTTTGAGTTTACAGCCCTTAGAGAGACGCTATTTTCAGCTGTGATGCATATATTTCTGCAGACACTAAACTTCTCACCAATATAGTTCATTGCTCAATCAAATGGGGTTTTTTTAATGGGACTCCTTCTGTGAGTAGAACTGAGCTTCAGTGATAGCTACAGGCTTTGGCTTACTTCTGTACCAGCCGGCAGAGCCCTACACGGTGATAGACAGACATAAAATTACATTCCATGCATAATTTGGGTTTTTATGAAAGGAAAACAGAAAAGATAGGAAGAAAGAGCTCTACCTAAATTAAGTTTCTGTTTATAGGTGTGTTTCCGAAGTGCTCAGAAATCCATGCTTCCTTAGACCACTTCACTCAGATCTGGTAAGCTTCAGGAAGGTTTAAGTTGCAGTAGAACATACTGGACAATCGCACACAGACCAATATGATCAGGTGAATGCCACTGTTAGCTACAGGTTGCGGTTTATATAGTCATCCTCTCTATGTTTATGCTACTTGTAACATTATCATGCGCTAAGCAGTTTAAGCCCACTCTTAAGTGGTTATTATGCAACAAGCAAGAAGAAGATGTACAGCGGCATACAGAGGTGTGCGGTAGCATGTGGTGACGTACAGAGGTCTCTTATCTTTCATATCCTTCTCAGCATTTGGGAGCTGTCTGCTCCATTCAGTTACTCCCTTCTTTTTGGCCGGATTGCGCACATGTCCATTCTTTGCTAATAAATCCTCAACAGTAAGTTACAGTCAGTAACCCAAATATGGGATTGGGGGGGCTGAAGGAAGCTTTCCCACAAATTTACCCAGATCTCCTTTTGCCAAATTAACAGATGCTAGAAGAAGATTTGTGCTTTGTGTTCTCTGGAAAATATGAAATAGATTTCAAAAGGTCTCAGTTTTACCCCAGTACATATCATCATCCCTTCAATATAAAACATCCAAACCTAGACCTGTCCATGCCCATTCTTAGCCCCATTTTGGAGATGTTTAGACCTGGGGAGCCCCTTCTATCATGGTGTAAGCCTTGGCCCCCACTGCCTTGCAGGGGGATAAACATCCAGATTTAAAGCTCTGAGAGGCCACGTTCATGATATACAGCTTACATCATGAAGGCACATGCAAGCTTCATGGCTGATGCAAAAGAGGAGGATCTGTGTGAGCCTGTCTGGGTAGAAAGACCCTGACTCAGCCAGGAGAGACTACAAAATAATGCTGGGGACAAACAACGTCCCAGTTTGGTGCTGGTGCCAGCTTGCCTGCTCTAAGATTTGAGAAGACAACTCCTTGCCTTTAGGAATAGCAGGTCAGGCCTTAAATAGGCAAATGCAGCTTTAGTTTGTAATAATTATTGCTTTTATTCTCCATGTGAACATTTATACCATCCTCAATAAAATCTAAAAACTGTTGAGCCTGGGAGAGCTGCTAATGAATATGCTCTCACCAACTAAAAGCAAGAAAAAAGAGTGTATTTTAAAATGAAAGCCCTGTGTGTAAGTTTTACATTTCAAATGCTTTAAGTGTTTTGTCTTCTTTCGTTCCTGCAGCATTGCTTGACAGGCCAGTTTTGCCCAGCTAGTGTCCGCTTTACTATGTGGCTCTCTCATTTTCACTGCTGGTCCTCAAATTGCCACAGTTTTGAAGTGAAACCATCTAGATCTTTCCTTCCACCTCTCCTCATCACCAGTAGTACCTCAAGAGCCCCATGGGGCTTTTGAACTCAAATGCCACCTTTTATTAGGAGAGTAAATAACAATTGTAACCCATGAAACGGAGGAAGCTCATCTGGGCAAGGGAGGATAAGAATACAAGGAGCTTATGCCCAGCCCTCCCTTCCCCCAGGATTGCCCTGGCTTGGGGGCTGTTGCCCATGAAGAAGAAAAAAACGTTTCTTACACCAGCGCAGCTGCTACCGATTATTATTTCCACATACCGCAGTTCGCTTGTTGATTTGTTGTTTGTTTATTTGGTTTTGGGGGGCTGTGTGTTTTTTTACAACTCTTTTAATATTTTCCTGAGTAAAACGGGGCATCCCGGTGCGTCCCGCCGGCCGAGCACCAGCGCG
>VWZY01005813.1:1148098-1177209 GCA_013399075.1 Chloroceryle aenea
GCAGGGGAGTTGGACTAGATGAGCTTGCGAGGTCCCTTCCAGCCCTTAACATTCTATGATTCTATGATTCTATGATCAGGAAGAACTTCTTTACTGGAGCACTGGAGCAAGCTGGAGCACTGGAGCAAGCTGCCCAGAAGGGTTGTGGAGTCTTCTCTGGAGACTTTCAAAACCCACCTGGACCTGATCCTGTGCAACCTGCTCTAAGTGAACCTTCTTTGTCAGGGGGTTGGACTAGATGATCTCCAGAGGTTCCTCCCATTCCCTACCATTCTGTGATTCAGTGATTTTCTGTTACTTGGGTGGATTTTCTTTTAGTAGCACAAGAAATGCATGGCTGTAGTTCCTTCAGCAAGCCCAATGGCATCATGTATTTTGGTTATTCTGTTTTTACGATGTTGGTCTCTTGTTTTGAAGAGAACCATGTTTTTAAGAGGAATTTGAAGGAAGATGGGGTAATATATGTCATTGTGCATGATTCTTGGGACAGAGACAGCTCTACTGGCAAATAGAGAATCACTGATCTACCAGGTCAAAACCCCCAAAATGTCATTTATGTCAGCATTAGAAAAAGGAAGACAATAGAGTGACAAGTCATATGTGGTGCTCTGGGTCAGCACTATTGTCAGACTGAAAGGGAGAACAGAAAAGCAAATGTCAGAAACAGCTAAGTACGTTGACAAAGGCACTGTGGAAAGCAGAGATGAGTGAAGAATAATGCTGTAGTGGGAAATCAAGGATGAGGAGGTAAATGTAAGTGTTAATGATACTATCATTGTGCAGGGAATGAGGTTGTCCTGGAAGCTGTGCTTTGGCTTGACTGCAGCATCAGAGAGGCCAGAAAGGGGGAAGATAAGGTAAAAGTGGACAAAAGCATAATCTGTCCTGAGTCTTAGAAACATTGCAGGAGAATCATTGTTATTAAAGGAGTATAGAGAGCAACTGGAGCTGTCTGGCTACTTACCTGAAGGAGAAGGGACATGACAGCATTTTAGTTACAAAAAATAAAGAAAACAAGATGAGACAGTCAAAGAGAAGTATCAGGATTTAATTTGCTTGGTGTTCAGTCAGCAAGAAACGTGGGGGTGGCAGTATTGCCAAAGCAAAGCTGAGTTGAGGGAAATGGACAATCAGCAGTGAGTCAGATGTGTGAGCTCACACTTGCACAGCTGAAGTTTGAAGCTACAGGAAGAGTAAGGATCATCTGAAGCTCCAAGGGGGCATTTCTTCCTGGCTTTTATGGTTCAGATCCCAGCAGAATACACACAGTTCAACAGCCCTTAGTCATTGCAAACCTGCAAGAGCACGTCAGAGCCAGAGAAAGGGTGAGTAGAGGCCAGATACAGAGCTGCAGGAATATTCCTTTGAGAGAAGTAGGAAGCTGAGAGAAAATCCCTCTCAAATTTAGATCTTCACCTCTCAGGGGAAAATTTTGTGAGTAAAGGTTTAGGACAAGTGTGTCAGCTGCTGTAAAGTCTCTTTTGTAGTCAATCCAGATGATGCATAACAACACATGGACCATGGAGGTGCTAGTCATCTTTCTGTCTATAACTATACTCGTTAAAGTCATTTTGTTTAAACAGCTTATCTTTGTCTGCTTTCCAGCAATACTGCTGAAATCTCTCATGGTATCCAAATGCATTTTTCTCCCTTAGTCAAGCTTTCATGAAAAGGGAACCACTTTGTGACATCTCCTTGATTTTTACATACCTGCCTTAGTGACTGTGAAAGCAACATGCTCTTCTATTGCTCTGGAAACTAGTTTTACATGCACTGTTTCATCTACTCCTTAATTCTTCCACTGGGCCACTAAATCTAGACTAAGCTGAAATACTAGGACAATAATTCTTAATCCACTGTGGAACATTAACTGAGTGTTAAGACAGCGATTTGCTGTATATTATGAACGTGGCTCCATTTCGCATCCTCTCTGGAGATGCTGATTCACTGATGGAGTGATGTTCTTCCAGGCAGGAAAAGATTAAATAGAGACAACAGACTCAGAAGTAATAAATAAGGCTGTAGAACAAAACTGCCTGATATTATATTATTTTAGAAGCCGTTTATAATCATGTCATCAGAGATGTGTTGTGATGCACACACGCAAGGGAGAACAGTTAAGATGGTGCCTCTAATCTTACACTGTGCTAGTTCGTGAGGTTGAAGAGTTTACAACTGCATATTTTACGTCACATCAGTCTAGTGCTGGCAAGGAGGTTTGCTTCTACTTAGCTACAGCAGCAGTGTCTCCTTTTCATTCTCTCTTA
The DNA here is from genome assembly GCA_013399075.1 of Chloroceryle aenea. Lineage (NCBI taxonomy): Eukaryota > Metazoa > Chordata > Aves > Coraciiformes > Cerylidae > Chloroceryle > Chloroceryle aenea. The sequence goes on from VWZY01005813.1 coordinate 1,150,366, forward strand.
ACCCCATCACAGTCAAAGTGTTCTTCAAAGGAGCATGAGTGCTATTTCCCCTGCTTCCGAAATGCAAACCCGAGGTGCTGGAGAAGAGGCAGGTCTTTCACTCCTTGACATCCATAGAATGTGCAGCAGAAAGCAACTGTGTTTCCTGGTCTCTGCTGCTGTACTCAGTGTGTGGCCATTATTCTGAAGTGTGTGGCTCCTTATTCTGAAGACAAGTTTGGATAGTGCTTCTCTAAAACACCCGGAGCACAGGCTGGAATCTCAGGCAGCCTGTCAGAGAATTGTGACATCTCTCTGTCTGAAAGCACAATCTTGAACATCAGAAAACAACAATTAATCAAAGACAAGGCTGTTGCTCTTCTCTCTTGATTTTGTGATTCTTCAGTCCAGAAAGCAGCTGGGCTGGTACTGTTGTCCTGGCTGCTGTTCATATTGGTGCTGGAAGGTTACCAAACCACCCCTTCTCAAGCTTGGGATAGGCAGCATGTAGGGAATATTTAGCATAGGCAGAAGGAAGTGGCTCACTGGACTCTTGTTCTGTCTTTATAGGGATAATGGGCAAATGGCATGTTTCATCAGTCTTTTCAGTGCACTAATCTACTCCAAGGCCAAAAACTGGTCCATGTAAATTGTGAACATCAGGCAGTTGAAAAGGTTGTAATTCTCCTCCAATCAAAGTGCAGTAAAGAACCTGGGCTTGCTTGTTCATGACAAGAAGCCAAAATTGCTGTAGGACTTAATGTTAGCAAAGAAGCATGCTTACTTCTTTTACCCTGAGAAAAAAAAACCTCAGAAACCTTATCAGTGCTTGTAGGTTATGAGAAGGTTTGGATCTCAGGAGTTTTCTGTATGTGCAGGGCTCCACAAAAGCCCACTGACTGTATCTGAGAAACCATTTCACCTAGTCTGGACTTGCTAAAAGGTCTGAAGAGAGGGATCAATCTTTATTCCCAAGGAAAAATCAGGGATGCAGAATGTCCCATTTGTTTTTGATAGTACGTTGTGTAGCTGGGAGAGAGCCCACCTCCAGGATGTGCTCTCTCCTGCAGCTGAGGGTATCTGGTGGCTTAGGCGTTAGCCACTCGCACTTCATGCTTTGGGGAACTTCAGTGTTTCACAGCAGGGTCGTAGTTGACATTCTTAGCACATTCCTGTAATTTCTTTCCCCTGGCATAGCAATTGATATTCCACACAGTGCTGCCTCATTTCTGGTCAGGCTGTTCTTTACAATTTATTTTTAAGGTCTCCCCCCCCCGCCCCAAACTTGCCTAGTAAGAGCTTTTGCATAATTGCTCCTCAAGATTTGCATTTCAACACAGTATCAGTTCTTGGAGCTGGCTGCAGGCTCACGTCACCTCCCCACAAGGTTAATCCACCCAGCTAACTTAATCGTATGATCTAACCACAGGAATATGCTTTTGCTTCTATTCTCAGAACAGCATCTTTATTTCCTGAACCCTTTTTTAAAATTTTTAAATTTTTATTTAACTAATTCTTTTGCTTCTATGATATGCCTTAGAACTCTTCTAATTGAAGGGGGCTGCAATATCTGCCTGAAGAATTTTTTGTTTTGTTTTTCTAAGTGCTTGTCAGATTTCCCAAGTTTGCAGCCTTGAGTTAGGCCTGGCTGATTTGTGACTGATGGTGCCAGAGACCTGGCTCTGTTTTTCCTTCCTCCTTAGTCATCTGCTTTAAATTATGATCAGCAATACGTTTGTTTATCTTCCCCCTTACAGGTTCACTCAGCAATACGTTTGTTTATCTTCCCCCTTACAGGTTCACAAGACTTCAGCATCACCCATGTCACTAGACTCAAAGAGAAAGGATGACATACTGAACCATATTTGCTTTCCAAAATCTAGCTTTGAAATTTCCCTCTGGACTGGAACCCACTGATTTTAATTCATACCTGAATGGCACTGATTTACTTATTTTATTTACTTCCCAGATAAATTAATCTCTATCTATTTGTAAAGGTTCTTTGATGTTCTTTCTAGCCTTTCCCTTTGGATCAAGTCATTTTAGAATTCTGTTTCCAACTGTTTCTCCTGTTATGATACTTGGACTCTTGAACATCATTTAGAAACATCTTCTGTCATTCTTACCTTTGCAGTTGTTACTTTGCCATGTTAGCTCTTTTTGATCTTTCCTCACTAGCTCCAAAAGATTTTCTTTTTTTTTTGGCAGATAACATTCTTCAAGTTCAGGCTCTCATGATCCTATCTGCTCCTATCTGCCAGCATCCGTGACCTTTTCCTTATAAATAGTTCTTGGCACTTTGCCAAGATGTCATAATAAGAACCAAGTGGGAAAAAGTACAGATGCTAATGACATTTACTGAATCCTTCAAGTAATGAGCCTTTGCTTCATCTCCTGCCAAAATGTGCTTGATATGCTATCTTTTTGGTCTCTTGCTATGGATATAAAAATGACCTTCTTCCTTCTTTTGCTGAAATTTTAAAAACTCTTGTTCCAAATAGCTGGTTTAACTGCCTTACTTGGCAAGTTTAACAACTTGAGTACCACTGGCCTGTTTCTTTGATGATAAAATGGATGGGGAGTTAGTGGGGGTGAGATACAGTCACACCATCTCCCTGGGCAATCACGGTCATTTTTTTTGAGTTATGAACCTGTTTGAATCTCTTCCTACTAGTAAATAAACTGGCAAGGTAACGAACAAACTACTGGTAAACAACAGGATAGTCAACAAACTAGTAAACTCCTGTCAGGGCACAGTTAAATTCATACAGCCTCCAAAACAAGGTGGCCAAATCCAGACTGCCTATTGGGACCAATCTGTAGCCTTTGTCGAGGAGAGGTTTAGGTTGGATATTAGGGAAAATTTCTCCCCAAAAGGGTTGTTAAGCCCTGGGACCAGCTGCCCAGGGAAGTTGTGGAGTTACCATCCCTGGAGGGACTTAAAAGCTGTGTACATGTGGTGCTGAGGCGCATGGTTTAGTGGGGACTTGGCAGTGCTGGGTTAGCAGCTGGACTTGATCTTAAAGGTCTCTTCCAACCAGAATAATTCTAGGATTCTATGATTCTTACTTCTTCCAGGCTTTAAGGAAGAAGGCATTTTTAGTATCAAGTAAGCCCCTTTTGCTGTCTCCAGGAAAACATGAATCGGCCAAATTATAAACTCTGACTAATTTTAATTTGGACCCCCTCAGCAGAAGCTCGTTAGAATTTGGCAGCTAAATTCCTGCCTGGTGACAGCTGCAGTGAGCATCCTCCAGCCCTCCAGCTTTTCCCAGATAGCTCATCTGCCTGTGTGCAGCTCCATGCTGCAACCCATAGCTGTCAGCTTCTTCTGTGGAGAGCAGAGCACTGTGGGGTGAGGAGTGGGAAGCAGGGCCTGCAGGCAGGTAAAGCAGACAAAAAGGGTGAAAGCTGGAGACTGTACTAGGAATTGACATTATAGGAAGGAGAATAAGCAGGGAGGAAGCATAACCAGCATTTATACAGACCCATGTCTGTTTTTTCTCATCCAGCGTGGAAACAAACCAAGGCTGTCTTGAGTCTCCATGTTTCTTTGTTTGTTGGAAAATACCTGTATTATCTGGTGATGAAGTATGTATCCTACATCTCTAGAGCTTGTTGATTCAGTTTCTGCTCTCTCATGCAACTGATCCGTATAGATGATAACAGACAGCTACTGCTACCAATTACTTATTAGCACATGTGGTAGAGATCTGTACTGGCAACCTAAAAGGTTTCAGTTCCATTTGGAGGTCACTAGGGTTTAATGTAATATCATTTATTTTCGATTAACATGGGAAGTGACTTGATAATTCAAATAAATTACTAGATACTTAAAGTAAATCTGGCTGAGAATATAAATTCCTGTCTGGCTGAAGATTTTAACAATTGTCATTTCACTTGGGACAAAATAGAAAAAAAAAAAGAAAGTTACTGTGCTTTTATGGTAGAACATTAAAGCAAGATGCCCTTCTAATTTTTCTCTGTGAGGTATGTCTTCAAAGGGTTAACAGACAAGAAAATTGTGATCAAAGATTTTATGGAAGGATGACTTTGATCTCATGGATGGCATAAGGCAGGGCTTAATCCAAAATTAACATACTATATGGTTTAATTAAAGGAAACAAATGTGAGAAAGATAGCTCTACTCCTGAACAGCTCATTTAGCTTATCTTTAATGCAAATTATCAACGCAATTCCGGTCATGAAAATAAATCTCATTAAAAATACATTGCTTCTTCACACACATGTAAACTGAGGGAAGAATGTGCTCCTACCAGGTGAGTTTGGTGTTACTCAGCTGCAGAGCAAAGATAATGTGGGCAAAATGCAGTCACCATTGCTTTTGTCTAGGTTTACTTTTTCTGAGAAAAGACATTGGCCTTCTTTCTAAAGGCTAATATCACTCAGTGGACTATCAGTCCTTAATGAATGTGAAATAATGGGGGGGTGGGGGGGTGGGGCTGTAAACTGATAATTAAGATTTGGAGCAACATGAACTCAAAACCCAGATTCTGTCTTTACCTGCAGACTTACGTTGCCAAAGGTTATATATCCTCAGACTGACAATCTCATTGAGATTTTCTATGACTTTCTATTGAGTAGAAGTTCAGATAAAAGGAAACTGTGAAAATAAATACTATTTGAAACTGTATAAAAATGTAAAAAGCTATATTGTGCTTATAAATCATGACATCATATTATTATTCTCTTGGAGCAGTTTATGGAGCACTAAAGCCAGAATTCTGTACAGAGATGAAAGTCAGTATCTATCTCCATCCCTGCACCAACATTAGTAGGAAATATTGCTAGACATTGCAAGCTAGAAAGGAAAGAAGAATATTAGCTGGAGGCTTTTTTACATATTATAGTCCCATGTTACAAACCAAACAAGTATATAGTCCTTTTCTGTATGGTTACATAACTTCCCTTCCACAGAGCAATAAAGAAGGAGTGATTCCTAAATATTTGAGAGGACAAAATGACAACTACAACATCGGGGATACCTCTAGAGGGAGTGGTCTCCCTCCCCTTCAAGAGAAACTCTAAGAAGACACATTTATACAGGAAACAGGCATAGAAAGAATTCTAATAATATTTTCATTGTATTGTAAAATGTATGAGCACAGTGCAGTGTAAGGTCACAGCAAAGCTTTTCTTTCATATTTGTGGGCCAAAAGGCATTGACCATGTCTCCATTCATCTTTTGTGTATTTTCCAGGACTAGGCTGAAGCTTGCTCATCTTACCGAACTTGAGATCAAGCCAATGACCCGAAAGGGAATAAGATACAAATAAGGGTGTTTAGCGTTTTAAATTCTATTCAGTGTCTGGTGCAGCCAGGAGGTGGCAGAACAAGTCTAGTTTACCACGTCTAAACCGCAGACTCTAGGCATTTTCTACTTTTGAGGTTGTGGAAAGATGGTGAGTTGCTGCAGTTCAGTCTTGTTTAAGTGGCAACTGCCTGCACACCACTCACAACATTTGCAAGGCTATTAAGAGACTCCCAGTAAGCTTGCAGAACCCTCTAGGAAACGTTGCCGGGTCTTTTTCCATTTTGTGGTTTTTCTTGGTTTTGTTTTTTAATTATAATTTTGTACTGCTGACTCAACTCTGCTGTTCACTGGCAGTTTGACCAATCCATCCTTTCAGCAGCATGAGTCTTCTGTGTACGCATGTCCTTGCAAACAAATGACATTGGCTTTTTCCCACGACAGCAAGTGGATGAAAATACATCGTTAGAGCAAGCACTTGACAACTAGTAGTATATAAAAGTGTGGTATATCATTCTGCATAGCTGTTAATATAGATGCCCTCTCCTTTCTCCCCGTGGTTACTACTTAGCACTGTAAATGACCCTCATGAAAAGCAGAGAGAAAACATCTGAGAGGGCAGAGCAAGAGAGAAAAAAGCAAACAGAGAATGACAAACTGGCCAGTATCAACTGGGGTACTTTTTGTATCAGCCTGAGCTGCAGTCTATGTCTTTTAAACTAAAGAGCTCTGGCTTGGATCAGCATGTGGTGGGGGTTGCTGGGGGAAAACCACATGTTGCATAGAAGAATTACAAATAAATTGGTAGTCTGAACTGTATCTCCTTGTGAAATGACTATTAAATAAGCCATGGACTTCAGTAAAATCTTAAGAGCTACTGCTGCTGGTTAGTAATAAAAAAGCAAAGTTTATTAACAGAAAGAACCCTGGCTTCTCTGTGTGTTAAGTTTAATGGGCCAGAGCAACCCCAGGTTAGATATTGCTGCCTTCACAAAAGAAGGCATTTACTGTCCTCTTCCTCTCGAGCAGGTTTTTATACATCCCCTTCCCTGAGGCAGCTGTAAAAGGAGAGGTAGAAGAAGGGAAAGAGGAGAAGATAGTATGCGATGTCTTAGGGTTTGATCACCTTTAAGAAAAGGCAGGAACGCTTCAGATCTTGCTGTTGTAAAGGACTCAAAAACCGGATAGATGACAATGGAAATAGAGTGAAGCAGCTCATTCAGTCAGGAGTGGAAGAGGAACAGATGATGCAGAGGTTTTTGAACACATGGTCAGATACAAAGGTAAGAGAACCATCCATGAGGGAGACAGTGACATCTATGAGACAGGCAGTGATGAGAGGTGAACAGACAATACTTTGTACTGAAAGTACCAAAGTTATTATACTCTAAATTCTGCATTTATTGTCTGCCCCAAATGCTTGCTGGATTCAAAGCAGCAATGTACGATAGAATCTGCCCCTAAGTGGATGTAGTTGTCAAAGTCAACAATAGGAAGCACAGATAGAAAGAGATTTGGTATCTTCTCTGCAATCCTGGCTCTGGTAATAGTTACTGCTAGAACTAGTCAGAGGAGGGAGGGAAGGGAAACCATTTCTTCCAATCCCTCTGCTAACAGTTCTGTTGTTTTTTAAATTCTAAGCAAGGACCAACTATATAGCTGGGGAGAAATAACAAAAAAAAAAATATCACTGATATTCTCCTGGGGTTTTCCCTAACCTACTAAAGTTTTAGCCAGCTACAGATAAGATCTATGCCATGAACGCTAATGCAAGCAGAGCCCCCAGACAGACAGAGACGCAGCTCTGGACAGAACTGATTGGGTGAGAGAAGAGGTCACCTTCTATGGCCTTTGTGGTCTTGGACTGCTCTGCTAACACCAGATGTAGAGATAGCATCTGGATGACCAACTTATGTCCAGAGGCAACTGAAATGAGAGTAATTAGAACGAGCAGCCAGACAGAATGTGGAGATCCTTGTAACTCCCAATCGGTCCTGGCCAGGCTGGAGCTAAACTGACATCAGCTCCTGAAAGGCTACACATATCTTGTGGTCCCTTCTCTGAGTTTTGCAAACATTTCTGTGTGTTACTGCAAGTCCCTTCACATCAAACTGAGGGCTGCAGCTGCCAAGAGATCATACAGTGCTCTAAGCATCCAGGTCCAAATCTCTTATCTAAAACAATGGCGTTTGGATTGGAAAAGCTATTTTGATTCTACTCTTTTTTTAGTTGCCCTAGCCTTGAGTATGACAGTTTAGAATAGCTGGAATATTTAAAAACTCCGCCAAGCACTGTGCTGACAAAACAGCAATTTGTATGTGCTCAGTACTTCTGGCTAATCTCAGCATAGTGTTCACATGCTGAATGAATCTCTTTTCTTTCGTCATTCAGTGTATTAACTCGAGGTCATGCTCCGCTGACACTTGCAAACAGCACTCGTCTCTGTCAGTCACAGCCATGCACAGAAGGAGCTCGAATGGAATTAACTACATCTAATAGACATACCCAGCTTGCACACAACCCCTCAGGATGGGAGTGACAGTGGTAGGGACTGCAGTGAAATTGGGGGAGGAGGGGATAGGGGTTAGCCTACAGAAATGCTGGTGTTTGAAATGGTACCACAAATACATAATGTTGCAGAGATTTCATTTATGACTTGCTTTGGGAGATCTTCAAAATCCAGTAGTTAGGGAAAAGTCAGATCGTTTTGTTATGTCTATTTGCTGTTAAAAAAGACCAAATGAGACTTTGCAGTCCTGTGAACCGAAGCACAGCACTCTGTGTCACTTCATGACAAGGAAGTGGTGATGGAGTTTAGTCCAAAGCTGTAGGAAAATAGAGAGAGCAGACAAATATTCTTAAAGGAAAATTAATTCAGCAGCAGTAAATAAAGGTGCTATTTACAAGAAGCTGCTCATATTGCTGGTGTACAAGGTCACATAAATGCAAGGTTAGGAAATGTGGGAATTAAGGTCATCTTGTCATCTGTGCAACTGATATCTAAGGGCAGATCCATCCTTTCTCTCTCTCTCTCTTTCTTTCTTTCTCAGGAGACTTTTTCCACAGGTGAAAGACTAATTATTTTGGGATTGTGGGCAATTCCACATCCGATTAGCAGGAACATGCACAAGTTGGCAACATCAAATTCTGTATTTATAGTCTCATCCCAGCATCACCAAGTACTTTATTCAAAGTTTGATAAGGCTTTACTGCATATGTGCTGTGGGGAAATGGTTATTTGTATTTTGTAGTCCAACAAATTGAGGGTGTGGAAGGAGCTACTGAAGGTCACCACTGGCAATATATTCCAACCTAGCATAGGAACTCAGTACTTATTAGTTTTTGTACGCTACACCCTGAATAATGCATTGTCTCACTAATGAGAAAAATCTGTCCAGGGCAGAAAGGTTAGGAGTATTCCATTCTAAAGAAGAAAATTTGGATGCTCTCTTGTTTTACCTCCCTTTATACCCAGAATAGTTTACTAGGCTAGTTGGAAGGAAGTGACTGACTCTTCTGTGTTGTTGGTTGCTTATCTGTCCGTAGAATTATCAAGAACTGTCTTAGAAAAATATTAAAGCTGAGTCATATACCAATAAAGCAAACAAATTCACTCTGGCAGCTGTAATAGTGAATTTAACTTAATGTTGCTGTGCCTAGGCAGAGTGTGGCATATGGTACTGTGGTGATTTCGTTTCATAGTTTCTTTTTTGACATATCGTGAAGTCTATTCACATCTCAAATGGAGTAACTGAAGAGCAAAGGCAACTCTTTCAATACACTATACACAAGGGACTGTGCATCTTACTGCAACATGTAAAGCCACCTATGAGCTTCGCTAGAGAAGTGAACAGGTGTTGTAAATCTCTAAATTCAATCTGTGCAAAGGCCACTGCATCTCTACTCTGTACAGGCAGCAAGCAATGTTCTCTAGAGACTGAAGCAGAGGTTGTGTGTGGATCTCCTGACTCTCTGTTTTTATCAGATGTTCAGAGTGTGAAAAGCACAGGTGCTGCCTCAATTTTCTTATACATTCAAAAACATACAGCTTATTCATTGATGATAACTGAGGTTTCAAAGTGAAAAGTGATGAGTTAAGCAGGAGATAGGATTGTCTTACTGGTCAAAATCACAAGTGAAAAGATTATCTTTTGCTTTGAGAAGTATGCCAATTTTTAATGCTAGAGATGGCAAAAGGAATGGTGGTTTTTACAGGTTAGAGTGCAAATTACTGAATGGCACAGTATTACTGTGGATTGTGGAAAATGGAGATGTTAGTTGTTTTAATGCGAGAGCTGTACTGACTCTCTGGCCATCATTAAGTAGATATTGCTCAGATAGTGTGTTATTCACAGTAATCTGGGTCTTGCTCATGTCTGACTCATGTCTCCTGTGTTCACATCAGGGATCAGTGTTTCTTACCATTCTGGCCTCCAGGGTACTGAGCCTCCTGCAGTTTGCTTTGTGTGGGAGGCCTGGAATCAAACATTAGGAAGCAGTAGCAGTCACTGCCAGAGTTTCCTGATGTGAAGGTGTCAGACAGTGCCAGGCTCTTGTGATCCAGCATGGATTTTTCCTCATCTGGCAATTAAGTTGCACTTAATGAGGGATGTGGGACAGGGGAAGCCAGAATTTGAGTCAGAAAGGTACAAACTTGTAGTTAGAGAAGAATGGGTTTTTCAGTTCATCACTTTCTTTTGTTTAACACCCTTCATCCTTCCTATTTTATATAATCATAGGGAAACATCCAGACCTTGTGCATTAAGGATGACAGAAAGTGGACAACCATGGAAGTAAAGTGAGCAGGCTTTCAGTAGACAGTGTGCTTAGCTGAGATTCAGGGTGAAAAGGGCTTTGTTTTTTTAATGATAGAATTGCATGGTAGTTCACAAAATGTCTGTTTAAAAAACTCCCCAATGAAGATGTCCTTCAAAGCAAGGAAGGTTTCCTACAAAGAACTATGATTCTCCACTTACACACAGAGTGAATGTTGGACGGTCAAGGCTGCCTTGTGGTGTCAGACCAGAATCTCAGAAACCTGCTGCCATCAATGAGCAGTTCCCCTTCCTTGCTTACAGCTTTTGCTGATATTAAGGGGAATCAACTTTAATATAACTCTGTTGACATCCCCAGACCCTTTTCTGGAGATGATATTAAAGTATGAGTGGAACCTGACAAAGAGATGTCAGTTTTCAGGAAGTCAAAGAAAAAAATGTGACAGCAGAGCACAGCAGAGTAAACAAGTCATTTAGCATTTAACAGTGACCACCATACATGTGGTGATGGTTTTCTCTAGTGCTCTGTGTTCCTGTTAGTGCAACTGAATAAAAGTGGCCCTTAGCTGCAAATTTTCATAGAACATGTATATTTTGAATCCTGAGTCCTCCAGACTCCCTAAGATCTTTGCTGTAAGGGGCCTATCTGCACCTCATTAAAATCCTCATAAATTTCTGGGTAGATTTGGAATGGATGACTAGATTGTTGCTCTAATTTATCCACATATATTGTCAGTAGTTACCTACTTGTTCTTTTAAATAGGCTAAAATTTGCCAAAGCATGTGAAGAATTGCTTATCCCTCTGAAAGCAGAATTATATGCTGAGAGCTTTCAGCCCATTCTTCAACTTTTGCATAAATATTTTTATTGTATATTTCCATGTTCTGCATTAAAGGTGTGTCCATGGGAACCTGTGCTGGTTGTGAACACTCTATTTTCCACCAGCACCTGCTTCTTGAGCAGGTGGAATGTGGAACTGTGTTCTAACAGTTGAGCTGTGCAATCAGTTTGTTCTCTGTTCTGCAACAGCATTGGTAAAGCAGGAAAATATGTATGTGGCTGAGTTATCCCAGAGTGAAACCTGACCAAGAGGCTTTATGTTGAGCTTCAATTGTGTGTTGCTGGGAGACTCGCTTCTTTTAATATTTGAAAAGTAAGTGTGACTGAATCTGGCTTTGAAAGATCTCATTGGGATGAAAACCAAAAAGATTTATATCAGAAAATGCCAAAATCAAAAGTAGCAATTTTCCTCTCATACTTCTTTTTCCTTTTTTGACAGTCATAAATGATTGTCCCAAATGCATTCAGACTTCACTAATTGCCTAGGTTACGTCATTCTGCAAATAAACTCTTCATCTCAGATTTGTGGCTTGGCTACTGAGTTAAAGTTTGTCATGAGGATGATACTAGAGCAGTACACCACTGACTGGAGGGAGGGGAGCTGTGGAGATTCTGTACCAGCAGCAGTGTTGCTACTCATGTGGCACTGCAACCCTGCAGGCAAAGGAAAAATAAATGTTCAACCCTTATAGCACAAGGGTTTTATCCTAGGAGGGATAAAACTGCTTAGAAACCCTCAGCTATGGGTTGCCTTGTTGCCCAGCTTTTTGTAAATCAAGCAGGTTTGTCTAGTTAGTTAGGAAAAAGTAGGTGATTTCATTGGACTTAAATCCTTGGATGATGAATATTAACCTAAGCTTCCAAATACATGTGCACCAGCTCTCCTTTCTGCACATGATACACAGAAAAATGCCATATTCTCCTGCTTCCAAAAGTCTTGCAGAGTTTCAGAGTCATATTTATGCTGACAGAGCCCATGTTGTAAGAATGCCTCGTTTTTTCTGCAGTTAATTCTTTCAAGCCCAGCAAAAATGCATTGCATATTTGAAATTCTGTCTCTCAAAAGCCTTGTTATCAGGCAGTGCTAGTTCTGAGGAATACCTGCCCCAGCTGGGAGGCTGCATGAGCTTGCTGGTGGGGCCATAGGCTGACCGAAGATCCACCAGTCGTTGATTGACCCAGCATCTCCTCTCCTCAGGAAGATTTTGGTGAAAAAAAATCTTTTTTCTCTGACAAACAAGGTTTGAGTAAGCCTTGTTGTAATGAGTGCAAGAGGCTTAGTTGCTGGCTGGGGTGAAACCACAACACATATAACTCCATATAACTCTATGTTTAGTAACCACATAGCCACAGGGCAAATTCTTTCGTGTGTCAGATTTGACATTTCATTGTCAGATTTGTGCTTTTGCTGGGAGGAAGGCCCGAGTAGTTTCAGTTCTGATGTTGCTTGCTCACAGAAAAATGTGTGTTGAGTTATGAAAGAAAAAAAAATTAAAATCACAGGTACTTTACTGATGACATCACACTTCCAAAACAGCAACAGATTATAATCAAACTACAGCATATCAGGATGGTGATTCATACCAAAGGCAGGACTGATCAAATAACACTTCTTTAGAAAGTGCCATGTCCTCGCCCCAACCAAGAGCTACCCATCTGAGCTCACTAGATGTGACAGCCCCCCTATGACAACTGGGTGTGGCTTTGGAAATAACCTCTAGAAAAAAATATAATGCATGGGCACTTCAGAGAACAGCTCCATACAGAGGGCACTCTGTGGAACGGAAACATTTGGGAAGTGCTCCCATCACTACCCACGGTTTCAAGTCTCTGCAGAATCCTTCTCTAGTACGTGAGCTGAAAACATACTTCAATCATACATCAGCATCTTTACATTCATTAAGGCATTTCTGTAGAAGTAGGATCTGCACTTGAGTCTACCTTGAGGGTGTAATTGTGTGTTGCTAATGTAATGGCTAGAGCTGGTGATCCAAATGGCAGCATATGAAAGGTCAATATGCAGAATGCAAGGTTGTGCAGAGAGACTGGAGGAAAGACGGAGTCTAATAGAGTCAGAAGGAAGATGGAGGACAAGAGCAGTGGAAGAGTGGCAAGATAACTTTTAAAAATGGGCCCTGCAGAGGTGAAAACAAAAACCTTAATTGCATCAGTTAAATGCAATGAACATAAGAGGAAAGATAAAGGAAGAAAGAAACATACCCCAGAATCAGAGCCTAACATTCAACTGATGTAGGTAGTCGCGGATTTCAGAGGAGATGTTTCCATGTATATCTTTGTGGAAACATTCTGTGTATATCCATATGGATGCCCTTAAAACATCATAGGTAATGGAATGCCTTAAAAGGCAAGTCATGGTATAAAATTCTGACTTCATATGCCCTAGTGAATATCCAGAAGTTGTTTCTACCAAGAGTCTGCACGGCACAAATGAAAGCAGGACCTAACTCCTGCCTTCATGTCATGTGTTCCACCATACTTCGCATTTTCTTATGTGCCATCTGACAAATCCACGTAACTCTTAATCCTACTGACAATCAGAAAATGTCAGAACCCATTTCAGCTTTATTACAGGGATTAAATCGATTTTCCACCTAAATTTAAAATAGTATCTCTTAAAAAAAAAAAGCCTAAGTTTCTTGCCTCAGAACTGTCTAGTGGTCACTTTTGTGCTTCTGTCACTGCTTTCAGGTGCTCTCACTTAATGTAAAATGGCCTGGATATTCAGTAAAGTTCATGTCAGTTTCTGATTAAATATTTCAGTTTGTACATAGCTCTCACCCCCATAACATTTCCATGAGTACATCACTTGTGTGGGCCCAACTCCAGTGGAAGTAATTTTAAATCTTATTTAAATTATGCAACAACAACAACAAGTTATCTGTTATTTTCTTTGCTAGTTCTTCCCTTGCTTCTCTGCAGATGTAAAAACAAACTGTATCATTTTGGAAAAGAAAAACTCTATCCAGTGGTATTATCCCAATTACTTGTCACTGTGGATGGGACCAGTGTAGCTGGTATCATATATAAAACAGTCACAAGTTACTGTATCATGTACTACAAATTGACTCATTTTTTTTTTATTCTTGTAATGAGACAGAACAGAGTGCTATGGGTCTACAACAGTGATAATAAAATAACAAAGGAAAAGGGGAAACAAAACTTTCGACACTCTCTCCTTCTGCCTGCTACTTCTACTGATGTAGTCTTTAAACTACTAATGGCTTGAAGACCATGGTACTGGACATTTATGTCACCTGATGATCTGGTTTAGTATATTTCCACTCATTTCAATGTTGACATATTCTGATGAGGCCCCATAAGGGCTGGCAGGAGATGCTTTTCATGTACATTGAGTTTTGGGAAGTACTCCTGAGTTTCTTCAGGTCTCAATTTTAAGTACTGCTACATGAACCTGTACCTCAAGAGGGAGGTGATTCACAACATTAGATGGAAACCAAGATAGAGGAATCAAGCTAAATTCTTGGCATGCCTGGGTCACATGGAAGTAGGTCTCAGAAAGCCCTTATTGCCTGCACAGGTGCAGTCTTGTGGTTCGTTGCCTGTTAGGGAATCTGGTCTTGAGAGACACTACTGCTACAGTGATCTCCAAGGAGCATTCCAGGAAATATGAGCAGTGGGTGTGTTCAGAGGGATCCAAGGCCACCTTGGGGATCCATTTTCCTGGTAGGATGGACTAGTCTGTCCATTCAAAGTCAGAGACCTGATGCTCAGGACAGTGTATTTATTGTATTTGCTGCATGTGCTTCATCTGATAGTAAACCTTAATGAAGTCTCTGTTACTGGCCATTCCAAACACTCAGCAAAAGTGCAGACCTGTCATTTCTATTACAAAGTTATATTTTTACATATAAGAACAATTTCTGACAAAAACGTTCTTTCTCTAGCATGTTTCAGATCCACTAAGAGCTCTAGTTAACCCTCCTCACTGTTAAATATCTGACAGGTGAAGCTGCCAGAGCAGTGAGTTCAGCTGGACCTCCTCATTTTCCAGGGGAGTGTTTCTTGCATACATCGAGATTGCCTTTATGCACCAGAGGAAGCATGAAAAGGACTTTTTCAAAACAAACAAACTAAACAAAATCCTAATGGTCTTTTTATCCTATAGCTAGAAGCCATTTCTTCTAAAGGAATCTCATCCAACAGGAGAGTAATAGCTGTGGTGCTGAGAGCAAAACAACAAGCAATTTCCTGTACTTTTGTCTTTCCCATTTTCCACAAGTGCAAATAGCTTCAATTACTTCCTCGAAGTTTGATGAGTGTGGCCAGCAGTTAACTGCAAGGGAAATTTTTACTTCCTTCCTTGACTTCTTTTTGGTAACTGTTAAGCCATTCCACAGAAGCACCAAACATCAGCCCTGACTAATCGCCTGCACAGAGACACGAGGGGAAAGGAAGAGGCAATGGCAGGAACAGCCCAATTAAAATGCTGCAGAGGAAAGACTTTCCGTGTGGCTGGCCTCCGAGTGATGTGTGGTGTGAATGAGTTGAGTCATGCTCTGAACACCAGAGCATGAGTAAGAAAACTCAGCCTCCTCTGAAGCCTGGTTTTATTGAAGAGCTGACAACATCAGTTCCTGCTGCCAGCCTAACTCCCCTGAGTCGCTCTCTGTATGACTTCCTCTGCAGTAGTCCTCTCTGCCCAAATAGGTAGTCTCATAAACTGGCAGTGAAGGCCAACTGGAGACACCTGCCATCACGACTCAATGGCAACTGCCACGACTTTGGCATGAGTAAGCGTCAGTGGTAATACGAGAAAACAGAGCAAGAGATGAGCCCTACAGGAGTTCTGCCTCACCTTCTCCTACAGCATTGCCATAGTACATGAGTAAAGACTGACTTCATGAGCAGTGGAGGCATAAGTCTTAAGTGTGCTGGCTCCAGTTTGTGTGCTGAACTCCTACTGATGATTGAGGTCCTATCTTTGAGAGAACCAGTGCTGACTAGGAAACATGTTCAGGTAACTTGGGAATGGCCATGATATAAAATACCTTTAGAATTGGAGTGTTCAAAGGAGGTAGATTCCCGGTGAAGTACAAAGAGCAGTGAGCATCCTGACATTCATAGCAGGTTCCAGGGTGGTGGGAGGGAGGACCCTGGCCCCAAAGTGTGGTCTTGTGTAGCAATCCCTGGGTAATGCTGCTCTGAACCCAGCGGATCTGCCTTTCTGAAAAGTAGTAAGAGCAGTCTACTATGGAAACCACATCTTCTAAAGCACGTCAGAGGAAGCAGGATTTGGCTTATTTGCTAATGATTCCATAAAGACAGTAACTTTTTAGTCAGAGAGTTGACGTTTCTTCAGTCAGTGTAGGGAGACCACCTGTCGAGTCTGTGCTGATTTACACTGCTCTTGTACTCACCACAACTTCTTTGTCAACGAACTCCACTGGAGAAGAATTACAAATAGAGCATGTTCAGTGAGTAGTTCTGAATAACAGTGAGAAGAGGTTGCAAGATTCATGAACCAAAAAGAAGGCAGCATTTCTTGAATAGCTTATTCACTTGGGTTTATTTCCTTGGTGAGATAAGAGCAAATGTAGAGTCGGGGAAAGGTGCTGAGGCCAAATAGACAGAATGCCAGTGGGATGGCAACAGGGACTGCAGGCACTCTTCCAGTTCACTTGACAGCTCTGGGGAATTAACAAGGGGATGCTGGAGTAAGAACAGCATTGTCTCCAGACCATGAAAACTTCTTCGTCCATACCACCAGTGTATGGAAGAGTACTTCCTTGGTTTAGAGGTGAAATCCTTCTCAACAGCTCACCTAGCCACTGGCCTTTTTGCCATCACTGTTGCGTGTTGCTAGGCAGGATAACAGGCCTGTGAGACAGAAGTTTGGGCAAAGCTCTGTGCCACTGTGTCCCTTTTTGCCAAGCCCCCAAGTTAAAAAGTCATTCTAAGGGAAAACTGGGGAGCACATAATGACAATGCTACCTCTAAACCACTCCATCCCATCTTCTTCTTTATGGCCTTACTGGATGGGTGAGCAGAATGATTTAGAAGCATTGGCAATTTTCCTTGACCTAATGACCCTCTAGGCACTGTTAGAAGCCTCCAAGCTTCCCTAAGCTGTATGGAATATGAGAACAACAGAAAAATGATCTATCATCTCACCTGCAGTTCTCCCTGCTCTGATGTTTTCACTGCCTCCTTGCAACTCCTATGTGCTAAGACCTGGGCTAGGACTTGACACAGAACATCCACCCTTTAGAAGTGCATCAGCACGTGATGCAGATTTCTTCAAAAGAGATGTTATTGTTCCACTATCAGTTGTCTGGCACAGAAAGAAAATCAGGCTAATATTCACCTGCCCTGAAACATTGCTTATTTAAATGCAATTTCAACCAAATACAAAGTTCTTCAATTCTTGACCAAATTTTTCTGCAGAGTCACTTGCTCTACAGCTGCTTCATCCTCCTGCTCCTACATGGCAGCATTTCAGCAGTATCTGGAGGGGAAGCATCTGCCTGTCACAGCATTACATCGAGCTTTGGGCTTCTCCCAGGTGGCAGTCATTATATCACTGTACAGTGATATTATTAGTGTATTTTCATCCAGCAACAGTCAATGTCAGATTGTTTCATGATGTGTTCAACAGGCATCAACATTTCAAAAAACACCAGACAAATGTCTTTTTCCTTGACCTCTTTAATGCAATGTTGTAGATCATTTGCGTGTTTAACAGCTCTCAAAACATCAATGTGTGTGTGCTTACAAAATAGATATCTTCTCACTCCTTTTTTTCCTCCTTCAAGTGCCATGAGAAATTATTTAAGGAAGTTTTAATGAAATGCATCTGTCACTTATGAAGACAAATAGCCATAGTATGGCTTTCCATTACTGGAAATGGCAGAATTAAATTAGAAAATTACAATCCTCAGCATCTTCCCTGACTTGTTTTTGCATAATGTGTTAGAAAATATGCCCACATAGGCAGAATGCTGCAATACCAATGGAGCATGTCATAAAACAAGACCTCTTTTTATGGTTGTTTTGTTAGTTTTCTCTCATGGATCATTTTTGGTCTGGTTTCTGGGCAAGGAGGCCAAATGAATAAAGGGAACCTAACTAGAGTGGCAAGTAGATAAACCCCTCCCTCTTTTCCAATACTTAAATTCTGGGCTTCAGTCTGTGTTGTTGTATGACTCCCAAGCCAAATGGGAAGACCATGATAGAACATACTATCCAGACTGTATAATTCCTCATATCCCATCTAGAAGGCATCTCCTTTTCCATTAAACAGAATAAAAATAGTGTTACCATTAAAATCCTTGGGGCCAAACTTCGGACAATAGGAATAAATACTGTATTCTAACTCTGAAAGATAGCTATTAAAGGAGACAATAAAAAGAAAAGTGGGATGGATTCAGATGGATTCAGATGGATTGGGGTCCTCTTTGTCCTTCACTAGCAACCTGGTCATTTTGTTCTCAGAAGCAGGTTGTTGGTAATTGGTTTTGTGTTTTTAAGTGAAGAGTTAGACTCCTTAGAGCCTGGCCTGGTTAGAGTAGGCTGGAATGTGATTTGCAGCCTTTAGCCCTGCTACTTCTGGAAGCAAAGAGGTAGCAATCAAAATAACCACACAATAGGAAGTCCCTTGTGTTTCTCACTTGGGCTTCCAGCTGGTAACGGAGGATGCATGCAGAATATTTCTGACCCTCAGCCCTTATGCCTACTCCACACCAGCAGCATATGCTCCTGCTTCCTTGCTCTCTTGACCTCCAACTATCCCAGAGCTATTCCACTCATTCTCCTGGAATTTCTCTCTTTCCTTTTTTATGGCATGTGAATTTAGTGGTTTTAGTTGGTACAGGAGATGGCTTCAGCAGAGACAGGAGTGCTTTATCCATGTCTGCTACCCAAATTCAAGTTTCTTTCTATGCATGTTCCCAATGAATCTTCACCCCTCACTTCCTGAATAAATGCTTTAACTACTGTGCTTTTATTCAGAGCTGGTTACTAATGCTGTAATGCCCCTCACCAGCTGGTGTGTAGCTGTTACACTGCAGTTCATGCTGAGTCCAGCACCGTCTGTGCATGGCAGGACTGTTCAGCCGGGAGTCCCGCAGAAATAAGGAAGGACCGCATCAGATCGTGTGGGTAGTCAAATGCAGATGCAAAGGTTGATGACAGCAGAGAATGTTCCTGTAACTAATGAGTGTAGCAGGTTAAAAAGGGAAAGAAGGAATTTCTCTACCATATCTTTACAAATTTTTGCTAATGTTTTCTCCAAATGAAACTGATGTAATTTTCATTGCTAAACTGAAACATCCCAAAGATCCCTGTGAGGAAAAGTAGCTGAGGGGGTTGGGGAGCAGTAACTGAAGGTCCCAATATATTGAGTACATTTTGGTGAATCCCAGGGTTCTCTGAGAACAGGAGGCAAGCAGATAAAATGTATTGGTCATGAAGATGGGAGCTTTTTAAAGCCCCAGCTGCTTTCCTTTCAGCCTCATCTTAATTGAACTGCTTAGATAACAGCAGCCCTGCATGAAGTAAATGCTGGTTATCCTAGATTTGACCTTCAGTAATCCTCCAGGAGTGCGGCTAGGGATGCGCATCACTTCACTTTTTCCCTGAGTATACAAAGGAAGAAATACACAGATTTGAATACCCAAATGAACATGAACAGCATAACTGGTGAGCACAAATAGCACCAAGGTCACTGAGAAACAGCATCAGCCGTGGTCAAGTGCCTGGTCTCCAGCAGGGATGAGTATTCAGTTCTTGCAGATGGCAACACACCCCTCTAATGCTCCCAGTTAGTGGTGGGATTTTGAGCCTTTACATCCCAAGGTTAACATATCTTGCTGACACTGGTAGGGGATGGTTTATCTTAGGAAGCTTTGAAATTTGATTACCTTTAAGTTACCTGACACTGCTCTGTGTGTTATTAATTATCACACAATGATCAAACTCTTATAAAAATCCTGCCTTGGTATTTAACTCTATGACTTTCTCTGCAGTATATTCTACAGGTTGACTGCATACTGTGCAGAGAAGCATTTCTTTTTTTTTTTTTTTTTACTTTTTCTACATGTAATGCCCTTTAATTTCATCAAGTTTTGCTTATTCTCTGTTCCTCCATGCAGTCTGGCCCAAGGTAGGATGAGAAACTTCTCCTCTATGCCTCCTGCCATCTGGCACAGGCCTGTCTATATTTCTCTACTTCATTTCCTTTCCACCTCATTTAAAATCTCAGTTGAAAACTCCTTCCGTCCCCCTTACTTCTGTCTTCCTGCTCTTATTTGCCTCTGAAGCTACACTACTGGTTTCTGTAAAGCAGTTGAGAGACAGAGTTTGCATGAGTGACAGAATTCAAAGACTTAATCCTTTAACCTTTACTTACAAAGACATGTGTCTGTACTGGAGACAATGGGCTACTAGTGTAAGCAGAACCTGCAGGACCAGAGTGGATTTTCTTCTGGGGTGCATAAGGAAAGAGTAAACAATTTATTTAGAGCATTCCTAATTGTAAATGTTAACATGAGCTCTAAAGCATGTGGACTTCATGGGCAATGGGAATACTGTAACAGGGTATGCTGTCTTAGAGCAGGGACCTGGGAATCAGCTGGCCCTGTACAGTTAGCAGATCAAACAGATAAATGAGCAGAGAGTGAGCTGTAGGAAGCCACAAACATCTTGTAGGAGGGAAATGTTTTTTAATGTCAGATCTTGACACAGGTCAGGTTAGAGGGAAGGAGAGGCTGGCAGTAGTGTCCAGAATGGGCAGAAAGGCTAGGATTGTCTTCAGAGGAAAAGGCAGGATTGAGTTTTGCCTAAGGTCTGTTTAAAACTCTGCCTTGCAAGAAGCTTCAGCATGATGGTACTGGAATGGAGAGTAATTCCAATTGCCTTATACAAATGCTGGCAGGTAATGCAAGGAAAATGCTATGGAAAACGGACCCTAAAATGAGTGGGCCTGCTTTGCACTACTCACTTAGACCTGGTTTTGGGGTGGGGAAATTCACAGCTGATGTGCATCTCAGTGGTGATGCAGTATAATCACCACTGTGACAGAATGCTGCCTCTTCTCAGGTCTCACCATACTGAAGACTCTCAGGATTTTGACTCATTTCTGGATGCAAGGAATAGGAAACAGTACCGCACATCACGACGTGTTGTTCTTTGGCCATAAGACAAAGAGGATAAAATGAATGTGGACAAGAGACATTCTTGTAGCAATACACTTTACCTTTTGTGTTTCAGAGTGTTGAGACTCACAGTTAATCCATGTCTGGAAGACCTGCATCCTGCTCTGTCACTCTGTGCACTGTGGAACAGCTGCTTGACTTTACACCACCAGTCCTTGCCCAGTACAGAACACTTTTCACACCTTGTCATGAATTTCTGACTGTTGTCAAAGCCCTTCAGCTGCATCCATCATCTGACAGAAAGGAAGCAAGAGATTGACTTTGTGAATATTTTGGATATAGTAATATTCAGGATATTTTAGATTAAATTCTCAGGTGGTTTTCAGTGGTGGACAACTCTATGCCCTTCAGTAAAAAGCCAAACTAGGGAGAAATTATCTACTGACTTGAGATCTGACATGAGATCTCATCTCTCTCAGTGGAAACCCAGGTCAGTGGACACTAACATAATCAAAACCACCTAGAAGATCTAAATACTTTGAGGAATGCTTGTGCATCTACTTTTTCTCTTCCTCTGTTGCTAATTCCTGATACTTCATGACAAAGGCAAAATTTTGCCAAGAAGCAAAATTATATATGAAGTGGAAAAGGATTCTTCCTGTCCCTGGCAGGTAATCAGTAGAAGCTCCATAGTACAGAATAGATTTTATGTAAATGTGTAGTGTAAGAAACGACTTCAACAAATAGTTGATGAAGTTTAGGTTGTTTGTTTTTTTTCAAACCCACTTGATTATTCAAGGACTCATATCACAAGTTTAAATTGAAGTTCTTTGATTATCAGTACTCTATTTGAAAGGTTATTCCAGAATGTCATTTTTTCAATGGCTGGAAACCTTACCCCAGTTTCCAGTCTAAATTTATTCATGACCAATTTATATCCATTTGATCTTGTTCCAGCATTATCCTTTAGTCTAAATAATTCTTCTCTCCCCCCCCCACCCCAATATTTAATCGCCAATATTTCTATAAAGAGTCATTATCTCCCATCTTGTGTCTTGTTTTGCTAGGCCAAACAAACCAAGGTTTTTTAACCTTTGTAAGATAGATCACCTGTTACTAAACCTATCTTTGAAACCTTTCTCTGCACCCCTTCTAATTTCAGTGTATCTTTTTTGAATGGTGACAGGAACTGAAGTATCATTGCATATGGGCTTTCCTTGTCTCCACCTACAAAGCTGGGCCTGATGAACCCTAGAATGCACCCTAGCTTTTCACCACTGTTTTGCACTGGTAACTCTTTGTCGTCTGGAACTGGGATAGAAGCACAGGTTTTCCACGTGGGCAGCATGTTATTTTTGTATGATTTGCTTCAATGTCAAAGGACGCATGTATCAGGAAGATAGAAGTTACATTTTCTTCTCTGGCAAATTTATTTGTTTGTGTGGAGCAGTTCCCAACAGCGATATTCTAGGGAAAATGCACAGAGTGGAAATTTCCATTCTCCCTTCACATGAATACAACATGCTTTTAAATTGGAGGCCTAACTCCTAAGAGGACCTAGTAAGCAAACACAGAGAAACACAGCTATTTTGGACCTTGCTTTGCTGAAATGTGGGATTTCCTGACTTGTTTTAATTAAAATAACTTTAAAGAAAGATGAAAAACAAAGACTTACAAGTCTGAAGTAAATGGAAATAAAGCAGTCTCAGAAGTCCTAATCTCCAAGGACCTTGTCTCTACATCAGGAGGAGCTGAGTGAGGTTGCTCTGCACCTCTCTGGATTAGGGCCTGAGGAAAGCAAACAATTTTTCCTTCTAAGGGCAGTGTCTTTATGGGCTCTTCTGTGCCAAGTGCTGAATACAACAGAAGCTTCAAATACTTAAAAAAAAAAGCAAATTATTTCTTTTTTGTGTGATCATTTGTTGGGGATAGTAACAGAAATAGTTGGGGATAGTAACAGAAATAATTATGAAGGGAAGCAGGTTTCCTTCTGGTTTTGTTTTGCTTTGTTTTTAAGATTATAAAGCAATCAAAAAAGGAGACACTGAAACAGCACAATTCAACAGGTGATCAAAACATAGTTAGTTCTTGTTTCAGTAGGATTTTCTTGGCTTTTTTGCTTGGATGTCTATCCAAGCATTAATAGAATCGAGCTGAATGTGGTGGTTAAGAAATGTTCAAGAACCTCTCTGCTCTTCAATAAACTGTGTGAGCATTCTGCGTGGCCAGAGTCTGCACTGACTATTGAAAATAAACCTCTTCACACTATTTGTACTGAAGTCTGATGCAGGTCATGGTGACATAGAATTGGATCCCTTCTTTATCTTAAACATTTGGAAAAGAGAAGAGGGAGGCAGTAAATGAGAACATCTCTTCTAAAATTTGTGCCCATTCAGTGTTGGACATTTCCGCATTTTAATATTGCACTTGTTGAAAAATGCAGATTTAGGTCAGTCAAAATCTGATTATGAACTGATGTTGGTATTAAGTTTGTTGGCAACAGACATTTCTAAGTGAAGGCTAAAACTGTTTGCTTGCAGTTTCCCAAAGGGAACGAACGCTTCATTAAAACATCTAAGCTCAAGTTTTGAAATAGGACAAACAAAACAACCTAAAAACAACCTGCCATTTTATTTGACTGAAAATGATTGATAGGAGGAAATGGAGGAGGGCAATAAGGGAGTATTTCATGCTGGAAAAGTATTCTCCTTTGTTTGCCTGTTTGTTTCACGTCTGAACAAATCAAACCACTTTTGATGGCTACCGTCCTTGATCCTCAGGGCAGCCAATAAGTCTCAGAAGACCTGCAGAACAGTCTACTGTGATCATACTCACTCTTCCCCAAAGCTGATGTCTAAGATTTTTGGGGTAAGCCACAAATTTCTTTTTAAAAGACCTTGATGCATTTTTCTGACATTAATTTGTTTCATTACCCTTTTAATCCAGTTAAGCCTTTTGGCATACAGAAAGCAACCTGGACAAAGTGGTACCTGCATTCAGAAAGCTACTAGACAAATTCATGGAGGAAACCCCAAAGCTCCATCCTTGCCGATACCCTTTCATGCTGCCTCAGTGGGCTCAGTGTAACTGAGAACCAGGCCCATTGTCACTCCCAGTTTTAGTCTTGCGTCACCTCTCACATCTTTGCCAAATACAAATTAGTACTTGCAAAAGTCTCTCAACTATACACTATGTCCGTGAGAATGATTTCAGTTCATTTTAAAGGCAAACAATTAAGATGCAGTAAGATTAAAAGACTGATCCATTGTTACTTAATTTATTTCTGAAGTGTAAATGATTAATAGGAAGCTCTTGTCTTCCTTTCACCTGGCCAGAATGTTTCTATCACAATGCAGGGAACAAACCATCAATGAACTGCTCTATCAGAAAACTGTAATCCTTTGCTGATGTCTTGCTTGGCAGGCTCTATGGATACTTTGGGACATCATCCAAGAAGGGCCTGAAGAAATTAATTGTCTCCTAGCCTGTTTTGAAATATAGGTCAGTCTTGCGGGGCTGTGCTAAAACAAAGACAACTGTAATCATCTAGGACAGCCAGTAAAACCTGGAGAAGGTGGAGGTTTTCAGGCTCTCCTGCTGAGGATCTTCCAGGGAAAAATAACTTTCTAACTGACCTGGATGTAGCCTTAAAAAGCTAAACCAAACCAACACAACAACAACAACAAACCAAACAAAAAACAAACAAACCAACCAACCAAAAACAAATTAGCAAGGAAAACAGCTATCCAAAACTCTGGGACCTCTTTTGTTAGCTTCTGTTCTTTCAACCCATCTCTTCCTAGCTGCCTTTAAATTTCTAGAGCATGAACCTAGTTTTTAAAACTGGAAACTGAAGTATAAATGTTAAGTGACTCTATCAGAGAAAACGTAACAGAGTTCAGAAACTCTGGACTCCCCCTCCAACATTCAAATCACCAAATAGCCCCCCTCTGGAATGATTAAGTCATCACATGGGGATGATGCAGACAATTCCATTGGGCTCCTATTGATGCAATTCTGATTAAGCTTGCTTTTCAGTCAGTTAGGAAACTATGAATTCTTCTGGACCCAGTGTGCTGCCTTTGCAGGGGTGTCATAGTTAGAGTGAGAACAGAGATGGTTCTGTTCAGTGATTTTACTTTTCATCTCAGTTCTTCTAACTGCACTGTTTTNAGTCTGTTACAGGTCCAAGGGGCCACCCTGACCCTAAACCGTGACAAGGGGAAGCAAAGTCACCCTGCTGGGACACAGTATTCCTCTGCTAAGTCCTTACAGAGCTGCTTGGTAAAAGCCCAGAGCTATTATCCAGTAGTGGCTTTTCCACCCAGGCCAGTCACATGTGAACATCAAATGTACATCTCAGTTTACCTGCAGAACATTTTGTAGTGAATTTGCTTCATAGAACACATACTTCATACTGGGGAAACAGTGAGTTAATTTTTAACCTTCCTCCACTGAGAGATTTAGTAAGTAAGTCTTTATCTCCTTGATGCAAATTTGCAGTACCAGTGTCAGAAAAGATGATCATCAGCACTTATTTCCTGGATGACTTCAGAAATATCAAGACAAACTGCACTTATTTAAGGGTACATTTCTCAGTGCGCTCCGACTTTCCTTCTGTCTTAACATCAGCAGCCATTTAAACACTCTATAAGCTTTCAGTATTTTTACTAACTTGGTGTAAGCAAATATTGATCGTGACTAAGATAGTAATTGAGTTCATTCATGATAATAGATGGTCCATTGGCTGCACCCATTAAAGCTTCTTTAAAAGCAAGAAACAACTTTAATTGCCTGGAGAGACATGGAATGATATTGCAGCAGATTGGAACCTATTAATAACAGTAAATTCAAGGTTTACCCTAGCTTGTTTATGCTTGTTAGTATTAAAGCTTCGGATGGAATAGAAAGATGACTAAAAGGAGCGTTCCAGACAGAATACTAGCCTGCTTTTGCAGCCTTTATAAAATGCCCTCTTTAATCTCTAAGAATATCTTCATGAAGCACTGCAGAACTTTCTTGAAAAGAGCACATTCTTGATTAAATGTTTGGAGCTTTTTTCTCCATTACCTGGTAGATCTGGAAATTTGGTATTTGTTTTACGCTCTATTATTTTGTTTGCTATAAGAACAGAGGACCATAAGGGATCACCAAATTCCTCTGAGTTAGTGCAGAGGAAGGATGAACAGAGTTTAGTTCTAGCATCTGTGTCTACTTGAAAACCAGAAGCAATTACAAATATGTTTGCATGTCACCATGAATGATTTGAGGGGCTTCTGTAAGCCAAGACCTTCAAGATATTAACAAAAAGGTGCTTTGGGCAAATAATAGTGGCTGGCAGATGCATCTTGGTACCTCTCAAATTTGACTAAATCTTGATACGCAGGCAACGAGTTTCATTTTTGTAAATACACAAGCAGAAAAAGAACTTACCAAGAACAGACGGTTAGCAATCTAGGGATAAGGGTAGGGCACCTCTTTCATATTTTATTCCAGAACCACATGGTCATCCTTCAGTCCTCAACATCACAAACGCTTCAAGGAAGAGAGCTGCTGACCTTCCTTAGCTTTGTCTTGGAGCTCTGGGACCCCGATAACACAGCTCCTCCTTTATATATCCCAAAGCACCTGTGAAACGCTGCCAAATGAGGATGGTGGGATTTCATAGCCATGCTGCACTAAGAGAAAATGGTGAAACAGATCTCTGGTTTCTTCAAACTATTACCCACACTGGATATTATCAGACACCAACTGCTTCATTAAAATTGGCAGGCATGTGAAGAGGACTCCTGAGGACAGTTTCCATTACACTCTGCAATATAGAGACCTTTTTTTTTTTTTTTT